>RJWM01005328.1:0-93226 GCA_004363535.1 Dasyprocta punctata
TTTTTCACATCATGATTTTGTATTTATAACATTTTTATGGTATGAGGGATTGAACCCAAGGCCTTTGCACTGAACTAAATCCCCCTACCTTTTAATTTTTTAAATATATATTTTGAGATGGGGTCTCACTAGTTTGATTAATTGCTTAGGCAATCCTCCTGCCTCAACCTCCCAGAGTGCTGGGATTATAGGTATGTGTCACCACATCCAGCTATATTTTAAAATCTTCAAGAAAAGTAAATGTGTGTACTTGGTCAATGAATTTAAAGCTAGCCTGGTAATGGGGCTCAAGGTCCCTAACTAGAAAGGACCTTCAAATGGAGGGCCTCAGCCTTACCTTTGTCTACCTGTCTGGCTTATCTGTACTTCCAGTGCCTGTGAGATATTAGTGCTAATCTGGCCGCAGCCTAAGGCAGGCCTCACAAACACCAGGTGAAGACTATAGTAGTACTTGTGAATAGAAGATGAGCTCTCTCTAGAGGATAGGGTAGCTTTCCCAGAGACAGACTTATCAGACTTCAAGGGTTTAGGGGTGTTGTGCATGGCCATGATGAGGGCAGAAGAAAGGACAGGGCCCACTGTGGAAGAAGAGACCTTAAGGTTAGGCAGAGTAATGTCATACGGGGATAAAGCTCACAACTTAGGGGCCTTCATTAGACAAAAGAATACAAAACTAAAGATACAAAGATAGTGCAAAAAATAGTGCAAAGGTGATCATTTATCTTGAATGCAGGAAGAAATTTTAGCAGATTATGCTTTTTAAAAACCCATTCACTAACATGCAATAAATAACATAACTTTTGGTGTCTTCATGGTTTAACACATCTTATTTTGTAGTTTGTCCACAATTTCTGGCTACGTATCTTGGGATTGTATAAGATTTACAATGGAAAAACCAAGATGGTATTTAGTATTTTCTTCAGCATGGTAGAATAAAATTATTTTTATTGTTGAGAGTTTAGGAAATTTCCTTTTACTTCAAAGTTTATCATTGGTCACTTCACATGATCTTTTTGAAATTGTTATAAATCTCAGAACATTAATATCTGCTTTCTTTTATTGTATGACCCACTAGATTTGGAAGATTTTTCCAGGCTGGTATCTGATTCCTCTGGCCTCACTGCTGTGTACATACTTAAGGGCAAGAGTCCACAGAAGACCTTCCCATGACCTTGGGGCAAGCTTCTTTGTACAAAGCTGCTCTGTGTATCAGCATATGGAGCAAGGTGGCTATTTCTGAAAGTCACTCCCTGCAGGACAGCTGCTAGTAACTGTGTGTGGTGGTGACAGCAACCACAAATATGTTCTATATTGAAACTAAATGCATTCCTAATACAACTTCCCATCTCACAAATGCCCAGAACCACACCAATTCCCCAGTAACCAGAGGTGATGCATGGCGGAGAAAAAAATACAGTGGTGATAAGCGATGATTCTTAATCCTCTGAAATTAAAATATCTAAATTCTGCAGCTTGTACCAAAATCTACAGACTCTTGAACAGGTTGCTATGTCCTCTCCCTGGGCCAGGCAAGGCAGGGGTCTTCAAGCAAAAGCTTTATGAGCTTCTTGGAAAACATATCTCTGGCAGGACATCACCATCATTTGCTTCATTCAGACATATTTTCTTTTGTGTGAAGCAAAGACATTCTAAGTTAGTTGGCACACTTCCTGTTGTCTTTCTTACCTTGGAGTTCCATTCTGAAACATCCTCCCTTGTTCAGTAAAAAATTTTACTTGGCCCCCTGTCTTAGCCTCCAGGGATGGAGGGGACAGAGCAGGAAGAGGACAGGAATTTTCCTTCATGGAAACTCTCAGCCTCAGGGATGAGGAGCTTGGGTCCTTCAGGAGGAGTATAACATGATGTCATAGGAAGGACTGACTTGATTTTGCATGCTGGGTCATGTAGAAGTGTTCCAGAGAGGGCATAAGTGAGTCTCACCTCTCCTTAAAGTGAAAACCCCAGGATGTGGTGGATCTGAGAAACAATGAGTATGAGATTTGATCAAAAAACAGTGAATGTTTAATTTTTTAAAACATTATTACGTAAAAAACACATTGCCATGGACCTCCCTCAGACTGTTCCCTTTCACTTCAAAAATATCTCATTGTTTTTGCCACTTTCTGACGCAGCTCTGGAAGTCCTCTTTCCTGAGTGTCTTCAGCAGCACTATCTGTCGTGGCTGATTTGAAATTTCAAGTCAATTCAAAATGCTTACCTTTCATAGTCATTTTGACAGTGAGGAAGAGCCAGAGTCATACAATGCCAGATCTGGTGAATAAGGTAGATGAAAAGAGAAACCTCATACAAATAAAACTGTGTTTTTATTTGACATACATTATCGTAAGCACTGAATTGACTCAGGACATTGAGTGCAGCCACGAAAATCCACTCATGAAATAGGACTTCCAGAACTGCTTCAAGAAAGTGGCAAGAATGATGGGATAATGGAATGTCTTTCACTGCAATAATTTTTAAAAATGTTTAAATTTAAATGGCGTAGTCTTTGATCACACTTTGTATATTTTCAAGCAGTCCCTTTACCCATTGCTAAGCCAAACAGTTACCCTGCATCTGTCATTTGATCCTCACGGAGCAGCCAGCTAAAGGAATTTAGACTCCAGTGCCAGTTGGCAAGGAGAAAAATAATGTAGCTATGACTCTGTCTGTGCAAATTGTGTCATCTTTTTCTTTGCAGAATTTGTATAGTTAAAACACAAACTGAATTCTGCTCCCTCAAAATGGTTCATGACCAGTGATCCTGTGGCCAGCTCAATCTTGTGTACAATTGCCTCAATTGCTAGCCAGCGTGGAGGTCGAGGATGTCAAATACTGACTGGACCTCAGACTGCCCAGAATTGCAGATTGTCTGCTGTCCCCGAGACACTGACAGAGGTCAAGTGGACACGGGAACCAAGGAGTTAAGATAACCCAAGCACAAGGGTCCAACAGAACAATATGCCCCTGTTCTTCATGTTTGGATGTGGAAATTCCCAGTGCTGTGCAGGACGCAGGCCAGGGCCTTTCCCTGGTTACAAAGGCCCATTCTCTCTGGGGCAAAAGGTGGCATCAATGTGCTTTTTGGAATTCTATGCAAATACATGCCAAACATCTGAAAAATGCCTTATTGCCTCATGCAGGGTCACAGTTACTTAGATGTGCCTGCCTGGCTCCAAAGTGCATAGTTATTCTAAACCACAGCTGGCTGTCTCATTAAAAGAGTTTCCCTAGACTGACAAAAAATAATGGTCTTCTAGAACCACTGAACTATGCAGACAGTGTGATGACTTGAAATGAAATTTATCATCATAAGAATGGTTGATAGTTACTGAATGCTTATTGACACAGTGAAAGATGGAATATTAAAGCTAGGAGAAATCTTACAATGAATCATGAATTCAGCTAATATTCTCTGAGGACCTATTAGGTACTAGGCATTATTCCACATGGTGGCAAATGAATGAGATAGACAGATGAGTTTCCAACATGGAGTTTAAGTTTTAGTAAGGGAGAGAGACAACAAACAATAAATAATAAACATGACGAATTCTGGTCATTAAGCATGCCATAATGGAAACAAACTAGTTACATAGTGGAGGGTCCCTATGTGGAGTGGGAGACTTTCTTTAGATGGAGTGTAGGGGGAGCTTGTGTGTTATATAGTCTCCATTTACCTCTACAGACCTTCTATCCATCATTCCCTTGCTGTCTGTGTGGCCCAGGAGAGGGTTCTCCATTCAGGTCTTACAGTTCAGCAAACCCAATGCCATCCAAAGTGCCTGGGGCAGAGAGGCATTCTGAAAATCAGTGAAACCCAACAGAAGAATTGTTGAGCAGACCCCTTGGGGTTTGGAATGAAGCCACAGTGAGGGGCTATCAACAGTCAGGTAGGTAAGATAATCTTTCTGTAAATGTTAGCCAGTCTCCTTTCCTGTCTATGCCAGTGTTTTCTCAGAGGGCCCATGAACAAAATGGCCTGATGGTTAAAATAACTGAGCTTAAGAGCTTGGACTTCCTCTCACTCAGCCTCACCTGGCTCGTGGCCCTGTCTTGCCAACAGCCCAAACTCTCTCTAGTCCCTGGCATGTAACCATTCCCTTGGGGACCTGCTACTCAGCCACCAGTAGGCTGAACACATAGAGACCCCTTCATGAAGAGATGAACAGTATTTTCACAGTAATAAATGCATATTCCAGATATGAATTTGCCTTCCCTTTCTGCAATATAATTCCAGCATCCCCATTAAGGAATTTATAGAATTTCTTTTTCCTCTCCTTGATATCCCTCACAGAGTCTATGACAGCAAAGGAAGGAAGATAATGAGAATTTAAATCCGAGAGCTTTATTGATCCACGTGTACATGAATTAATCCATATCACAACGCTATGATATAAGGATTATGATTATCTTGTGGAAACTGAGACTTCAAAAATTTAAGAAACTTGCCCCAAATGATCAGCCAATCTGTGGCATAACTACGTTTAAAATCCAGACTTTCTGGCCAAAATATCTGTGCTAAAGAAACACTGTACTTCCTCAAAGAAATGACTGATTCCAGAGTTAGGGGGAAAAACGTAAAATAGGTCATAAACATTTCACAGATCCAAAAATTAAAGGAGTATGTCTCCCCCTCCCCAGTAAAAAAGAAAGTAGGAAAGGAAGGAAGGAAGGAGGGAAGAAAGGAAGGAAGGGAAGAAAGGAGGACAGAGATAGGCAGGACTTGTCACAATGACGCATGTGCGACCTGAAATAACAGGAGGACAAAGTGTTACAATTTGAACAATAAAATAAATAACATTGGATGTAACTCAAAACAAATACCCATTAATCTATACTGATATAAATAGTCAAATCAATAAATTCATTAGGAATTAGGAGGAGAAGTAATCAATCTTTCTTAGAGAAGACTTTCCACCTCTGAGGAGGTAGGACTTCAATCCCAGCCCTTGACTCCAGGTCTTTGTAACCTGTATCTCAAAGCTGGTTTATGAAAAAGGGAAAAGAGTAGTTTCAGAGTGAGACACTTGGTGGGTATGACCTTAATTAAACAATGAAGGTTAACAGCACCAGGGCTGCCATGTTGGTATCATGTGTTCCTTAGTAGTACAGTGAGAAGGTCTCATCTGTGGTGTCATCTCGAAACACTCATCCCCAGCCAGTTCATGTGAAAACCCAAATAGAAGAACATTCTCCAAAATACCTGGCCAGCGCTCTTTAAAACTGTAGAAGTTCATGCCAAACAAGAAAAATCTGAAACCCTGTTACAGACTGGAGGAGAACAAGAAGACACAACAGATACAATAGAGTAGCCTAGATTGGATCATGGTACCAAAAAGAAAAAAGGCATTAGTAGAAAAACTGGTGCAGTGGTGGGTACATTGTGTCAGCTTGAGAAGTTTAGAAGTTTAACTAAACAATTCAGCAGGGGGCCAGGGTTCTCACTTTGGAAACATCCTCATCCTATGCAAGAGGAGGGCAGAAAGATAGTGAGTACTGCACTAACCTTTTTGCTCTTGCTGCTTTTGCTGTTTTCTGTCACCTTGAAGTGTTGCCCCTGTGCCCTGCCACCATGCCTTGGAGCCAGCAGATTACAGACTGAAAACTCCACAAACTGTGAGCTAAATAAACCTTTCCTTTCTTTATTTTGGGTGTTAAGTTTTGTCTCAGCAATGAGAGAAAAGTAACCAATACAACTGTGAAATAAATCCTGTAGTTCATGGTACCATAGCAATCTGAATTTCTTAGTTTTTATAAATATGCCATAGTTACGTATGATGTTAACATTTGGAAAAGCTAAGGGAAAGTTACATGGGAATGCTTTATACTGATTGTACAATTCTTTGTAAAAATAAAAGTATCACAAAATAAACAATGACATTTTAAAATTTTTCAGGAAACACGGAGAACAGACCGCTGTACTGGATTACTTCTGAGTCACAGTGTTTGCCAGAACCTCCCTGGGTACTTTCCATTTAGGAACATTCAATCACAGTCCAGATAAATTTTGCCTCTCTGCCTAATTAACAGAGAAAATCAGGAGAGGGAAAGAAAGAAATACAGTTGCTTAATTCTCCAGTTTAAAAAGATCACTCCATAGGGACAGAACTATTATCAAACTTGCACTATTTAATAAATTAAATAACCTTTCCCTTTGTTACTGGTTCATTGTTGAATTTTTCTATACGTATCCATAAAAACTAAAGGTCTTTTTAAAATTAATTTTACTGGTATGCTATTGATATGCATAATGATCACATTCATTATAGGGTATTTGTACCTGTACACAATATATCTTAATTTTTATTTTTTTCTCATTTCCCTGCCCTCCCTTCAAACCTTCTTCCCCTTCCTTATTTACAAAAGCCATGCTCCCATTTTATTCCTTCTATTCTTCTTCCCAGAGGTCTTGTATCTTTTGCTGAAATCTCCAATTTAACACATATGCACACACACACGCGCACACACAAAACAGTGTACAAGTTTGGTGAACAGTCACTGACATAAATCATTTCAGATAATCAGAAGTTCATTAGGCATTTGCCTGAAAATTTGGCTTCTTTGGTGATATTTTTAATGTTTTTCTTAAATCTGTCTCCACTGTGACATATCACACTGGAGAACCAATACAGACAGCAAATAGATAATGTAAACAGAGGCAATGAGGGTGAATGACTAGCAGACAAAACCCAGAGAGCAGTCTCTTCCATAGCTTCTGACTCTGTGCTGTCACAAGCTACAGGGGGGGCCTGAACCTCTTCAATTCAGTTGCCACTTAATAGCTGAATATTTCTTGAGCACTTCTGAGATCCATAGAAATCACCACCATATGCCCACACTGTACCTTATTGTTTTGTTACTCCTACATAATAGTCAGTTTCATCTCCACTGTTAAAGGTGAAGCAATTGAGTCTCAGAAGCACTAAATCACATGGTCAGTGGAGTCACTGTCTTCAAAACTCCATCTCCCTGACACAGGGTTTCCCCGGACACAGTGCCATCTATTCACAGGCAGCAGATCTGTGCTTACAGGGACAACACCAGGAGAGACAATAGCCTTGGCAAAGCACATGGGACAATGAAGGACATTATTTAAACAAATCACTTTTCTTTAAAGAAAGATACTGTTATGGTTTGTGTCTGGACATCCCCCCAAAGCCTCAGGTCATGGTGCAGTGATTTTCAGAGGCAGTTGACTTAGAGTTTGTGATTTGCTCATTGTCTAGTGCTAGGATTGGCGGTATGAGTGCTACACCCTTCCTAGGGCCGGTAACCTGCATACAATGTAAGTGAGGAAAAGAGGCTTGCTCCTCCCCTATTGCTCTTGTTGCTGTTTCTGTCTTTGGCCACTTTGCTATGCCACCCTGCCTTGGAACAAACTGATTACAAACTGAAAACTTTACAAACTGTGAGCTAAATAAATCTTTCTCTCTAACTTGGGCATTGGTTATGTTGTCTCAGCAACAAGAAAGTAACTAAGACAAATATATTAAACAACATTTAGAGCCAGGTGTGGTGGCGCCTGCCTTTAATCCCAGCACTTAGGAGGCTGAGGCAGGAGGATCATTGTGAGTTCGAGACCAGCCTGGGCTACCAAGTGAGTTCCAGGTCAGCCTGAACTGCATAGTGAGACACTGTCTCAAAAAATAGGGCCAGGGATCTAGCTCATGGGGCCTAAGTGTCTGCCTGGCAGGTGCGAGGTTGTGAGTTTGATCCTGGTACAATAAATAAATTAATTAATTAATTAATTAAATAAATAAAAATAAAAATAAATAACATTTGACTGTAAGTCACTCAAATGTTCTCCATTTTTCCATCCATTGCTGTGCTCTAAATCCTACATAAGCACCAATAAAAAGTGTGTTTTTCATGCTGGAGCCCCCTGCTCAAGGTGTACTGCAAAGAGAGATCATGTTAGCTTCTTTCTATCAAGTCACAAGAAATGTTTTTTTTTTTTCTTCTTTTTGAAAACGGTAACAAAATTGTGTGCATAGAATGTGAGAAAATGGTCTCCAGAGTAACAGCATAAACAGCAGTTTGGGTGAAAGCCTTACAGTCGCCTTCCCCAAAGGAAATGCCGATCACAGACAGAAGTGTGGGAGATGTGACAGCAGCCATAGTCACAGCACACGCAGTCACAGCAGAACCCACAGAATGGGGGAGCACACCTCACTCCGCTTCATGTATACAGCTGAGTTTCCTTTATCTGAAAATCAGAAATCCAAACATACAGTATAACCTTGGATTGGCGGTAACTTCTTCCACAAGTGTTCTGCAAGTTGAGCAAACATTTCTAATGAATCTTAACTTGATAAAACAGTGATGCCTCACAATACAAGTAGTACACAATGCCAAATGTCACAATTTCATAACTGAGCCCATGATTCCTGTCTGTCTCTCTCTCTCTCTCTCTCTCTCTCTCTCTCTCTCTCTCTCTGTCTCGGAATGCAGGTGATGTCTCCCAACAGCAAGAGATTATGGAGGGGGAGAAGGAGGGGGAAAAGGCAGAGGAATCCCTCACTTCAAATGAGATGAGGGAAATGTGTAAAGTGTGGGAAACAGTGCAAAATTTTATAGAAAACCACCACCTGAGTAAACAGTGCAAGCGATGAATCTGCTTAACAACAGTGCAGTGTCACATTTCCATGAAATCTCCAAAAGGAGGAAAAAGGGTCATTGGATAGGTTCCTTGTTAAATTGCACACACACACACACACACACACACACACAATCCCATGGAACTGACAGCAGTGATTCTGTTAGTAATAGTGGAAACCATCCTGCACAGGTGGTGAAGAACCTATGACACCCGTGTTATTTTTCTTTGAAGATAAACGACGTTAATGTGTGAATTGTTTTGTTCTAAACTAAAACCTCAGTATTCAGGTTTAACTGCAATGTTAGCACTTTGTGATAAATAAGTGGTTTCTGAGTGGCTTTGTGTTTTTGGCACTCATCTCTAAAAGGTTCGGCCTTACTGTCCTACACAACGATCCTCCTTTCTCTTGTCTCTCTCTCAGGAGCCACAGAGATTTTCAAAGGTACATGTAGGCTAATTTGTTTATTTTTCTTTATATTTTGTATTACATTGCAGTATTGTAATCATTTATATGAATATTTTTGGATTGTGGAATAAATTATTTGTGTTTATATTACTTCTTTTTATTCTTCATAATCATTTGCATTTTATTTTTATTTTTTATTTTAAAAACAAAAAAAGGATAAAAATGATACAGAATTTCAAAACAAAATAATAGAAAATTAACACTAGTTAATATATTGCATATTGTCGTCTTCAAAGTAGTTGTTCAGATTATAAGATTTAGGCATGAAAGAAATGATCAAACAATCAAACAATGAAAACATGAACTGTTCTTTTTGATAAACCAACAGATTAGTACTGTAGTTATCTATTTTGCATATATACGCATACACACATATATAATATGTATACCTATATACATATGATCTTTTCCCTTCTATCTTTTCCCCTTTCCCCTAACCCAGTTATTCTTTCCTTTCAAGCACTTTATTTTCCTTTCGTTTTCACAGTGTCTACTGTTTATTTTGTATCTTATTTATTCTTTCAGTTTTTTTACACTAGAGAGACAATATAATATTTACACATGCAAGTCTGATTTATTTCACTTATGAGTATGATCTCAAGTTGTGTTCATTTACCTATAAAATCCTCTTGCTTGTTCTTCTTTATAGTTGAGTAGTACTCCATGGTATAAAAATACCTTAAAAGCAATCAGATCATCCCAAGGGAGTTAGAAAGCATAAAGAGACCATTTCATTAACTTTAAAAGCAAGTGCAAATTACTGTATGAAATATCAAAGGTAAATCACAACCCAAAGGTGACGATGGAATTAAAAAGAATTCCTCGTCATTGTGTCTTACCTTACAGTTGGAAGAAATGAAGTATATATGTAGATATATTTGTCTAAAAAAATTCTTATTATGACTGCAAACTGGCTGGAAAATGTTAACACTTTAATCCCTATGGCACCTTACAATGTGCTGTAACATGTATTGTCACATGTCATAGCCAAGGTGAACTTGGTGATGCAAACTACCACAGTGTGGAAGCTGAGGTTCAGGTTCAATTAAGTAAATTGTCCAGGCTGAGACCCAGAAGAGGGATGTATGTTTGGTAATAGTGGAAAAGAATCAAAATTAGCTACTGATAGCATCCTGTTCAGAGTTTCAAAAGAAGAGGAGCAACTGTTTGGCAGTAATTTTTCTTGGAGGAGTAGTTACGCTATCAGGGCTGTGGATTCTGAAATCCCATCACTAATCCAGAGTCAGTGGATGTACGCCCATTGCCACAGGCTTCTCTAGAAACAATGGTGACCCTCTCCTCTCTTTAAAATTCTCCTAATTTGGATCTGTTGCATCATTATTTCTATTTCTCTCTTCTATTTACCAAAAACTCCCTCTAATTTTAGCATCCTACACTATTTATGAGTGCACACCCAGGAGGCATTTATCATGCACATAATGTACTTGGTGACCACATCCATCCTGGAAGACACTGCAAATGTCTATCAGTTTCCAACATCTTTATCCCTGAAATCTTTTCATTACAGAGAACCAAAAATGGCTGTACATGGCTTATTTTGCCTGTAATTCAGGCAACATTTTATATATCCTATTATAATTATAAATCTCTGGATCTCAATATTATGCTCAAATCCCTAGCTCCTTCATGCACTTGGCAGATTTCAGAAGTTGAATAGAAGGAACAATTTCAATTTTAATGAAGAAAACAAGTACAGAGTTTATATAAGTAATTCTGACTTTATGAGAGTTATAATTCAAGTTGAGAAATTTTATGCCCACATGCTTCTCAAAATGCCCCTATTTATCTTTCAAATTGAATCTAAGTCCAGTTTGATTTCCTATACCCAGAAGAGAGGAGAAACTTTTACCTATGAATCATAGTATCAGGATAAAATTTTTTAAATATACATTTTCCATAGGATAGAATACTATGCACATGTGCAAATGATGTTTCCAAATCATTTGTAATGTCATGCAAGGCAAATAAACAAGATACTAAACCATGTGGGTCCAAATGTTTAACTTATATATTATATAAAATACAAGTGTCTGGAAAGAAGTATATAACATGTTTATAATAACCTCTGAGTTATTCAGTGATGATTGACTTTGCTTTCTTTTCCTAATTTTAATTTGTCATTGCATTTATTACTTCCTTTTTTGCAAGGATTAAAATAAAATTTAAGAGTTTTTTTTCCTAAACAGGAATCCTGCAAGTAGAACCAACTGAACAATAATGACAGGGCACAGCAAGCAGATGGTAGCATTCTACTACATAGAATGCAAATGCTGGGAGAGAAAGTGTGAGTGTGTCTTCATAGAATACACATAAAAGTGACATATGCCTAGGACCATCCTCTTAGAAGGCATGCACTGACACATTTTTATTAGTACCACTCACTAGAGGAAGAGTCAATATAAATTACATGAACAATCATACAAGGCATTTATTAGGTAGGCTTATAGGATCAGAAAGGGAAGAGTTCCAAAGGTTGTCTAAAGTATCAGAGGCAGAAAAATCCAAAATGACCACCTCTGCACCAGAGAGCTGCAGAATCGAGCTGCTGCCTAAAGCGGAAGACCTTTAAACTTGCTATAGTCACAAGTATGAGTCTGTTTTGGAAGGGCAGAGTCTGTGCTGGGGACCAATGCCCAAAGGCAATGAGGAAGACCTCAGCGCCTGGCCAACTTCCTTCTTTCTAATTTTACTCCTTCCAGGTTACATGCCTGTTGGTTGATACCACCTACATTTGTGGGTGGGTCTTGCCTCTTTAGTTTATGTACATGTCAATCATCCACAGGCACAGCCAGAGTTTTATCAGTCCGCTAGGTGGTTCTTACTCAAGTCGAACTGATATAAATCACAATTCACAATTGCACCATTTTCAGAGGATACTTTTCTCCCCAAATATCAGAATGCTTTTGCATAAACCGTAGGATTTCAAAAAGAAAAAAAAATTAAAGAAGGAAAAGAAAATTAATTGAAAACACATGCAGAATCCCACAAACCATCCTGCTGTAGCCATATTCCATATCTGTTCATAGGCTTTTCATGCTCTAAAAAGATAACGAAGAATGTTGAAAAGTTGTTTCCTCATTGTCTTGTTTCTCTCATTGCTGGAACAAAATACTTGACACCCAAAATGAAGGAAGGAAAGGTTTATTTATCTTACAGTTTTTAGAGGTTTCAGTCCATAATCAGCTGGTTCCAAGGCAGGGTGACATGGCACTGGGGCAACACTTCAAGGCAGCAGCCAGAGCAAAAGCAACCACAGTGAAAAGGGGGGAAACAAACCTCTTCTCCCTTATATTGTACATAGGCCATCCCCACCCCCCCAGAGCAGATGTAGCCCTCACAAAATCTCCTTGCCCTCCTTTGCACAGGATGAGGATATTTACTAGGTAAGAAGGGTGACTCCCTGAGGAGTCTCTCAGTAAAACTTCTCAACTTCTCAAGTTGACACAATGTATCAACAATGACACTCATTGTATTGGTTAATACTATGTACCCCCAAGTCCTCATACTTTTGATGGGACTGAGTCTAGTGCTTGTGTTCAGTTGTTGTCTAGTGCTGGGGTTGGCACACGGCCAGCGGTGGAGCAGAGATACAGTGTAAGGGAAGGCGGGTCTTCCACTGTCTTCTGCTTCTGGCTCTCTCTCTCTCTCTCTCTCTCTCTCTCTCTCTCTCTCTCTCTCTCTCTCTCTCTCACCAGCGTGCCTTGCGGCTTGCAGCCGCCATGAACAGTGTGCCGCCACCCCATGCTGACTTGGAGCCAACTAAGTGTGAACTGAAACTCCTGAGAAACTGTAAGAATAAACCTTTCCTTCCCTAATTTTGGGCGTCAGGTATTTTGTCTCAGCAATGAGCGAAAAGTAACCAAGACACTCATCGTATCTGGTGTTTTCTCATTTTATTGTGCAAAGATAATAGAATTTAGCAGTCTCTGAATTTCACTGCTGCTAAGAGGTTCAGTCAAGCCAGAAAATTTAGGGTATGGATGAGCTGCTTTTGAGAAACCTACCCCAGGCGAAATTAGAAAGTATGAGTGAGGGTACAGTGTTAGGAGCTACTCATGCCATATCTAGCCATCCACAAAAGGAAAAGCCAGGGTGGTCAGAAAGACCTAAATCTTTCCTTAATCTATAGAACTAGGTTTTACAAAGATCCAGGCAATTTATTCCTAAACTGAGGTGAACACTTCAGTATTGACTCACATGCATTGTGTTATTTTCTGTCTCTAAGAATCAGAGTTGCTCAAATTAAATCTGTCTGCTAACAGCATCGTATTGGTGCTCAGAAAGTTTCAGATTTTGGAGTATTTCAGATTGCAGAGTTTTGAGTTAGAAGCACTCAAACTATATTAACTTCTTTGGGGGTGTGTACTCTTTTTTTTCTGAAAAGCATTTCTAATGTTTCTAAAATGGTAGCTGCTGCTGTTGTTACCAGAGTAGCTAACCCCAGACACTCACTCGAGTTGGGCATCATAAGTTATCAAAAGTTTGCTCCAGTGCCCTGCTGCTTTGGTCATGGTCTCCATTTGCCAAGGTCTCTGGTGCTCTTCTCTCTCCTTCCATCTCTCCTGTGTATTCTTCTCCTTGGTAAGAGAGGAAGAATATAAGGGAGATCTGGGCAAGTATTGCATTCTGGTGTCAGTTCTGTTTCTTTGATCCTTTGGGTTTTCTGTTTTCCCAATTGATCCTTCGAGTACAGTATTTTGAGAAATCTGATTCTCCTGTTACTCCAGCTAAGGTTTTTCTTCATATATTCTTGTGGCATGCAATATTAAGATAGAGATCTCTGAGATCATTTTATATACTTTCTCTCAGCCTTGTAACCGAGTTCCTGGGGACTTTTCATTCCAAGTCAAACCATGTTTTCTAAATGTTCTAGAGAAATGTCCATCCTCTTGCTTATCCGTGCATGGCCTTTTCTTATTGTCAGCTGCCTCTTCTCCTGATGTTCACTTTACATATTTAGGGAAATGTTCATTTGTTCCATGTCATTTCTGACGTTTTTAGCATGGCGACCCAGGGTCACTATATGCTGGGCAGTTTTCAGAGTGAGACACAGTTGACTGTATATGTAAGAAAATGAAACAAAATTCCCATTCCTTTTCATTTCTACGAACTAGATCCTGAAAAGGCATGAGTGTCTGAGTCAATAGTACACTAGGAAAGACAAGCTTCTCACTGATATTCAATCTGGACATTGTCCAGTGTTCACCCAGCAATTGAGAGAGGAAGACTGTCCTATGGAAATCTCCTTTGGCTCTGATAAGTTCTTTTGTTTTCTTTATTCTCTTAGGTTTCGACAATAGTTCTGAATTTAAATATTATTTTTTCTTTAGGTAGCCCTTCCCATATGGCAGTAATATGTCAGTCTGCATTTCAAACACTAACTACTTCCATGTTGTGTTCAGAAATTACTCTGAACATTTTGCCCCAGCACTCTTTTCTTCTCCTCTGTATGCTTTCTCCAGCCACCTCTCCTGCTGCCACTCCATCAGTTCCCATGGGTACAAACACAGATTCCACAACCCAGACTTCTTCTCTGAGCTCTAAACCTATATGTCAGGTTCACTCACCATGGCCAACATGAGCAAAACCTAGTATTGTCAAGTTGGAACTCAGGACCTTTGCTGAATACCCAGTCCTCTTCCTGTTTCCTACATGAGTGAATGACACCACTAGTTACACCATTATATAAGCTAGGATAAGCCAGGATAAGCTGGATAACACTATGCCCAACATAGCACATACAATTTACCCAATACCTCAAGTCCTGTTGCTTCTCCTTGCAAAATATCCCTCAAAGCTGTCCATATTGCTGCATGTTTAGGTACATTCTTCTGATATAGCATTGTTAGTATAAAAATTACTCCTCTTGAGGTACATATACTTATCACTTCTTAATATTTTTTCTTCCCCTTCCCTTCCTCTCCAACCTGTTTCCTCCTGTCCTGAGGTCCCTTCCCATTTCTACAAAGTCTGTCTTTCTAGTTCCTATTGTTGTAGGAGGCTGGGGCAGATAATGTGGCCGGAGCAGTGAGGTACGATCTACCTGGTGAGGAGATTTATTAACCACAACACAGAACAGCAGCACCCCAGCCAGACATGGGATTCAACCAAACCCTGCACCAAGAACCAATCTGCTGATATGAGAACGCGCCAAGCCTGCACCCGATATCAGTCCCCCTAGCACGTGATCAAGTGGGACCACCAGGATCAACTGTCAGAGGAGACAGAAAACTTTGGCAGCGCTTGACTGTGCTGCCGCTGCCCTTTCGTCCTTGCCGTGGTCCATGCTGCTTGCAGGACACAGCTTCTCTTCTTCCTTCGAAGGCCTTTTCCCCTGAGCACTTCTTTTGTGCTTCTTTTTCTTCTTCGTCTTTTCTCTTATTTCTCTTATTTCTGCCCTAAAGTAAATGGTAATCTCTCACATCCACCTATTTTCCGACCAATTCATTGATCGGGACAAATAAGAACCTGGCAAACATTACTTGTCCCGATCCCATCCAATAACACTATCATCTATTTTTTATTTTTTCTTTAAGTTATTTACAGTTTGGATTTATCATACCAGAGAAACCTTATAGTATTTATCCTTTTGTGTCAGTTTGATTTCACTTAGCATTGTAGTCTAAAGATGATTCAAATTTATCCTTCTGGATGATTAGTATTCCATTGTGCATATTTGACACACTTTTAATTCATTCATCTGTCAATGGACATATAAATCACTTCCAAGCTTTAGCTATTGTAAATTCTGCTATTATACATGGATATACATGTATCACTGTAATATTACAACTTTAACTCTTTCGAAATGATACCCAGAAGAAGTATAGGTAGGCTAAATGGAATTTCTGTTTAATTTTCTGAGGAATCCTTATACTGATTTCCATAGCAGTTCTACTAGACTATCTTCTCATCCAACACCATACAAGGTTTCTTTTCACCCACAATCTTAGCAGCATTTGACAGGTTTTTGGTTTGTTTTTTCTTTTCTTGTTTTGTCTTGTTTTGTTTGTTTTTGTTTTTTTGAGATTCTGAAGACAGCTATTCTTTCTGGAATGAGATAGAATCTCAATGTTCTTTTACTTTTCTGTCTTTATTCTTGGTGTCCTTCAGTCATCTCTATTTTTTGGCTGCGTCATTTTTTTTTTTTGTAAGCATCTAAGACTTTTGAGTTCTTTATATATTCTTAATGTTAGTCCTCTGTTTGAGGAATAATTGGCAAAATATTTTCCCATTCTATAAACTTTCCCATTCTGTAGATTTTCTCTTCACCTCATTGGTTCTTTCCTTTAACTGTTTCTTTTTTGTAAGAATCTTTTTGGTTTATGTTTTATACTGTAAGTAACTACTTTGAAGATAATGACACACAAAGTAATAGCTATGGTTATTCTTTTATTATTTGATTATAAAATTTTATTATTATATTTTTAGTAAAATTAAAAAAAGAAAACTGGCATTTTATTTTGAAAGGTGCGAATGCTTCAGTGTGCAGATGCTCAGTCGGCCCAGGAGCATCTCCCCTAGGAAGCTACGGAGCTCGGCCCACAGTGGAAGTGCTTCATGCACTTACTTTTCCAGCATGCATCCTGAAGGGTTGAATTAACTAGCCAGAGTGCAAGGGACATCTACCAGCAATCAATAATCCATCCTGGAGTCAATCCTTAGCCATTTTCCACTCATAGAGAACTCATGGACTTGATATCTCTTGTCTTCCAAACAGCATCATCCCATTCTATACCCATAAATTGTACCTGCAAAGCTAGACAATTACATCATCAGCACTGATGTGGGTGTTACTATAAATACGCTCTGTCATCTACAAGTGGTCTAAGCAAGAGCCTACAGGTGCAAGGCAGAGGAAAACAAAACAAAACCAATTCAAACTTTAGGCCCTCTTGCTGGTGGACAAGGTGATCATTTCTTTATAAATCAAAAGCACATAGGACAGAGGAAAGGAAATTGAATGAAAACCAGGGCTAGGACTGAGGATAGGGGAAAATGATGCTGACACAACGGAGGAAGCAATCAGAGAACAAGAGCTAGGGAGGGGGCTTTATGAGAGCACAGAGACTGGATATAATGTTCCTCCTCATTAAGTAATCATAAAGCTTTTCCAAAACTCACATATCATATTGATGCAGTGATGTCATATACTGTGAAAAACCACTGTCATTAGGGCACAAGAGAAGGATTCAGTTAATTCATAATGGAGTGACAACAAGAAGCGTGGAGTTCACTCTTCCAGAAGAGCAGAGCAGTTGCTGTTCCCTCCCTCTCCATTGGGTGCCTTCTGCAGTAAGCAACAAATATTTGAAAATCCTCCTCTGCACTTTGACATCAATATTCAGAGAGTTTTTAGCCTTGTAATATAATTTAGAAATTTTCTGTTTGGTACACATTTTATATCAATTAAACTTCTATAAGAATATCTTTATTCTTTCATGGGTATATGATGAAAAGGAAGAATACCTTTGCCATTAGAACCTCATGAGAAATGGTCGTGAAAAGAGAATTCAGTAATGAATCATGCATTGTTTTATTTTACTCAGAGAAGGATTCTGCATTCTCAGCCACCTTAAGTTCTTTGAGCTTTTATTTTCCCATATATGGAATAAAAATAATAATAGTAGTTATAGTGTTAGTAGCAGTGGTGTTGGAGATATTAGTGAGCATTGATAGTGGTCATACTGGTGGTGGTCATGGTGGAGGTGGTGGAGACAGTGGAGGTGGTTGCTGTGGTTTTAATGGTAGCAGCACTGGTGGAGGTAGTGGAGGTGGTGGTGATGGAGATGGAGACAGTGCTGATATTGGATTGGGTGGTGGTTAGTGATGGCGGACATAAGCAAGGTGGTGGTAGCTATGAGACTAATGGAGATGTTGGTGGTGGTGATCAAAATTCTGATGAAGGTGGTGACTTGCTGGTGATAATGGTGGCAGAAGGGTGGAGTGGTGGTAGGGGTGATGAGGGTGGTGGAGGTATCATGGTGCAATGGTGTTGACCACAGCATGCTTAATTATTAAAGCCAGGATGGTTACTTCAGAGGGAGTACAATTTTGACCAGCTTGGTCATGAGAGTACAACAGGTCCACTCTTCACTCAGTTCAAGCTTGTTTGAGGGTGGATGCCTGGTCTCTTCCGTTCCCGTGATGCTGTTTCTGCACACTGCAGGTGGGCACAAGAGGATGAAGGGACTGGAGGAAAAGGAGTAGACCCTGCTGATACTGTTTTCATTCAGAGTTGATTACTGTGGATGGGAGGTGAAGGTAAATATTTGCCAGGTTTGTCTTTCTCAGCATTTTTGAAGGGTTCTTGCTAACTTTGCACGCATGCACACACACACACACACACACACACAGCAGGTTTCTCAGCACAGGGAAGACCTCTCTCCCCAGGCTCGGGACTCCTGATGGCCCACCTTCTCTTAGGATCACACAATTCCTCCAGGACGTTTTCTTTGGTCTCTTTCACTGAGTCTGCAGCTGGTTCCTAGAAAACTCACCTTTGTTCTTTATAAGCAGAGAGGAGCAGCATCACCCAGAGCCATTCTGTACTGAATTCTATTGGCAATGGTAAGACACTCGCTTCTTTGTACCCCTAAATGTCAGTGGTGCTTGTTGGATTCACTGGTGGTTCCCCCAAAGCCCACTCAACACTGACGGAGGCACAATCTCCCTCCCCTTAGGGAACAGGGTGGGGAGTGGCACCTTGATAACTGTCTTCCTAGAAAGCCAGTTTCCCATCCTCCCTTAAGCCTGGAAGTGAACAAAGGACGAATGCTTTTCGACTTCTCAGCCTACCGCACTGAAGATGTAAGAGCTCTTGGTAGTTATTATATTCTAAGGCTTTGGGGCTCTGATGAAAGCTCTAGACAGAACAAGTGACATTTTAACATCCTCTAACAGTAGGGTTGAAGTGCTGGCAAACAAAAATAGAACCAAAAAAATTATGACTATAGTTAGTTCAGGAAAACAAACACAAAAAGAAACCTATAGTAATGAGAAAATTCACCTGAATTTGCTCAGCAAAGTTTCTACATATATTGTTATGTTATGTTCAAGGACTAGGAAATGAATATCGGGATGCAAGTCATTACCTAACATTTGGATAATGTGGTAGAGTTACAAAAACCTTCCTCACATATTGTCTGATTCTCCTATGAAGGCCGCAAGGCTGGTGGCATTCATCTCATTTCACAGAAGAAGAGTCAGGGTCAGGAGATACAAGAAGGGGTAATCTCCCAAGCTAACCCATAGCAATTGAGACTTGGCATCTAGTGCAGTGCTATGCAAAGTCTAGACCAAGAGCAGAAACTGAAAATAAGCATTTGGAAACTCTTAAAATACTTCAATGTTGCCATAATATTCAAGCCTGTGACCAGTGGACTTGTTTCACCAAGCAGGCTGTGGACCAGTTCAGACTCACATGGTGAGTCTCATGCAGCATGACCCGTGTACTCAATTGTGTACAGTAAGACCACTTTGGTGTCCACAATAGACTTGAAGTTTAAAGGAGAAAAGAAAACTGTCCTTTCATGATGGATAATTTGTGAAATATTGTCCAACTAGTTTGGATGTTGCACTTAAAAGGATCAGAAGATCAAGAAATAGTGCTGTGGTTGGTTGGTGATGTCTGCTATGTACATGTAAGTGAAAGGCAGTGGCTTCCATACCACACAGTGCCACTTCTGCTGGGCCATGGTGTCCTTTCAAAGTAGTGCACCCTCAGAGCTTCCAAAGAGCAATATGAAGGACCACTAAGAAACCTGGCTACAGCTTTGTATGTTCAAAATTTCAAATACACTTGACAATGTATTATCACATTTGAAAACATCAGACAGTCTTATAAAGAAGAGATTTTTAATCATTTTGAAAAGAGCAAGACTGAATCAAAACACATACGTTTCTGCCCATAATCACAGAGCCAGATAGTGGGACTGGAATTCAAGTCCCCAGTTTTTCAGTCAAAGTACCATCACCACCTCCACTTCCTTCCTGCTGAAAAGTCAGTAAAATGAAAGGTATTAAAATTGCCAACTGAAATGAGAATGTGACATGGTGTAAGCTTTATTATAAAACATTTTAGGAGTTTCATGAATATCCTAGGTGGACTTTACATTGACAGTCCAGAGAACAATCCAGTCTCCCTGATACTCAAAGATATTACACCTTTCAAACAAAATCTCTGGGCTAGAGAGGAACATGAGCTCAATTCAGTATGACACCTTTTTTTGTTGTTGTTGTCATTTGTTATCCTACTTCCAGAGGTGATCACTGAGTATTGTAAATAGTTTGGTAAAAATTTTTCTTTAACTAGCAAGCATATGCTGAGTACTTGTTGTCTGCCAGAGACATGAAAGAACCAAGACATGAATGGGACCAGCATATGCATAGACAAATATTTGTAATTAACTCTCCAATATGTAATACTAAAAATATGTGAGGGGTCCAGAATTACTTCTGAGCAGGAAGTGATTGGCTTTATGGGTGGAAATGGTGAGGAATCCAGGGAGGAAAAAGAATTCAAAAAAGAGATATGAAGTGTTCTTGTCATGTTTTCAAGGGTGGTGAATAAGCATCCAGTTGGAGAAAGGACCTTCAGATAAAAGGAACATTGTAGGCAAAGGTTCGATTGTTTTAATCCATGTGATGGGTTTGGAGAAATATACATGGTTCTACATATCATATTTCTGCATATAATAGAAAAAAATCAAGACTAACCAGCATCATACATATTAAAACAGAATCCATTCATTGTTTACACAAGATGCAAACATTTTCTTTATTGAAACAAGCCAAAACGTAACTCCTCGGTGCTTTAACTCCTTGATAATATAAAGATGCCCAGAGGATCTCACTGACTAGTTGCTGTAAAAGTAGAGGAGTTGGAACAGTGTCAGCGTGTGACATGTGTTTAAGAGTGCTTTGCTGTTGTCGATGATGACAGGAGTGGTGGAGATGATGGTGGTCATGAGATGAGGGTGTTGATGAAGGTAGTAATGGTGGCATAATGACAGCAATGACAGTGGTGATATTGCAATAATAATGATGGTGTTAATTTTAATTTGGTTCAGCCTTCATCTGCTATTGCCACATTTGGGCTTCCAGGACCAAAGAGGAATGACTGTGGGATAATTTGGTTATGATATGCCATTATAGATTACTGCTTTACCCACTGAGATTTCTTAGAAGAGTGTTGACATCTCATGGGGTTTGGTAGAAAAAGACACATCTGAGATGCAGCAAAGAGAGAAACTTCTTTCTTTGGCCTTGGATCAGGGGTCAGCAAGCTTCAATCCCTGGGACCTGAGAGATCGCGCACTTACTTTTGAAAATAGCATTTACTAGAACTCAGTCCTGTCCATTCATATGCAATTGTCTTGGCAAGGCTGAGTAGTTGTGACAAAAATCTTATGACTGGCAAAGTCCACATTATTTCCTGCCTCAACCTTTGCTGAAAATAATTTCCCAATTCTTGGCCTAGGTGATGTCCACATTCTCACTCTCCACCAATCATTAGCTGCATCATACTTCCAAAACTAGTCAAGGTCAGGGCAAGGGTGGTACTCATTGGGTTATTGATCTTAGACTCTTCTCCTAGAAACCCCCCAGCACTGCCAGCCTACCCCTTTACTGCAGTTAATATTCATTCACATATCATTAAATTCACATATCATTAAATTTATTTGTGACCCCCAAAATCAATATTCATGGCTCTGTCTTGGTTATTTATGTACATGTACAGAATGGTGACAAAATTGAAGCATTCAGTGCCTACACAGTCCCAGCTGATGTTGAACAAATTGGCACTTTGGCTTCTTGTTTCAGCTATTGGTATAAACAAGGGTCATTTTTAAAGTCTATCCAGAGCTATGGTTTTCTGACTTTTGAGATTTTTTGTGGGGGCAGTTTTGCTGCTCTGAATGACCTGCAAATACATTACTGCAATGCTGTCTAGCGTTCCTCAGTAGAGGATGGCTGTGATGTGCCTTTCCAAGAAAGTACAACTGTTGGATCAGCTCAATTCAGGCATGAGTTATGGTGCTGTTGGCCACGAATTCAGTGTAAATGAATCATAATCCATATTAAATGAGGTGACTTTAATTAGAAATGAATATAAAATAAGACTTGGTACTGACCTATTGACAAATTTTGACCAGAGGCTCAGGAACCTAACCTTGTATTCTCCTATGAGCAATGGCTCAGTATTCACTAATTTGGTGTTTGTGAGGACTTTGTAGAGCCTGACGGTGGTGAATGATGAGAACTGACTGTGCAAGGAAGGAAATGGCCCTCAGAGGCCCGAGATGTGTAAGTCCTTGGCAGAGTGCTCTGCGCAGGGATCTGCCATCTCCTTAAGCAATAAAAGAAGCTCACAGATGCCAAGTTCTGATGAGAAAGGGAAAATCCTTGCTCTCTCGTCTGTTGGCTCACTGAAGACAGGGAATATTCCATCATGGCTTGGGCACAAGAAGTTTCCATAACTAGCAAAATAAAAAGTTTCTGGGAACTGATTCTGGGTTTGGTGTTGCGGTGCATGAGCTCGCCTTTCCAGAAAGCTGCTTGGGTAAAGGCTCCAAATGGCTTCCATTCCAATTTCTTTTTTCTTTTTTTCCTGGAACTCTAGTGCAGCTTCTGAGAAACGGTTCCACCTCTTCACTGTTGAGACCTCACTGAGCATTTCTGAGTTGACAGTGAAGCTGAAATGTCTCCAGAGTTCATGGCTCTGTGCCCTTCCTGACTGATCATGACACTCTTTCCTGGGGCCAATCCAGAGCACAGCGCATATTCACAGCGATATGATCTCAGGCCTGCAATTAGAAAACTATGCTGCCCCTCATGCCTTGAGCAAAGTGTGGGTGACACACTGAAGGGGATACTACGAACTAAACCTGGTGGAGACAGTGCCTCTATCCTGAGAGAACAGGATACCTCATTCCTATTAGTTAATTTAGGGCTTTATCCACAAAACCCTTTGAAAGCTTAACCTGGGGATGTCATGACACTTACTTCATGCATCAAAGAGCAGAACAGGTGCAAGCTTCTCTCCTTTGCATGACCTTCCTAAATGCTCATTTGTTCGTTCTCTTTCCATCTCCTCTTTCCTTCTTCCCGCCTTTCTTCTATTTATTCTTTCTCTCATCTCATTATGTTTCTCAACTCAAATGCTCCTTAATACTAAGCAATATCACACCTTGGTTATTTGGTGAATGGATTTTATGGACAGGAGTTTGAGGCATGAACCCTTCTTTCTCAGTCACTATGCACAAACTCAATCAACTCATTCATCCAATTTGGATTGCACATCTACTTCTTGCCAGGTGTCTGGCTGTGTCCTTGAGATGGATCAAGCAAGAAGTAGGTTAGTTGGCTGTCCTCATGCATCTTCAATTCTAGCAAACATAGACTGACCATAAGTAGCAAACATAGTAATTATACAAGTTAGGAAATGATAAGTGCTATAAGAAATGAAACATAAGGCAGGAGCAGGGATGAGCACTGAACATACATGGGAACGTCAAATCAGAGACCCTGAGACTCTATGTGATCGTGTGCAGGATGTGGGCGTGACCACCAGCTCGCTTTTTGAGGATGAAACGAGGTGACACATGGGAAAGATGGCATCAGATGAATGAGGAAGAATCGTCTTATCCATATGGCCCAATGGATAAAGTTAAACTCATCTAGAGAAGAAAATGACAGGGAAGGAAGTTCACTTTTGTTGAGTGCCTACTTTGTGCCACATACAATGCAAACACCTCACCCCAGGGACTTCCTCTCATCTCCAAGTTGGGAATCATTATCTCAGTTTTGTGAATAAACAAAGTAAAATTCAGAAGAAAAGTAACTGTCTAAGATCAGGTCACTGAGCCAGGGAGATGACAGCTGGGCTGAGAATCTGTCGGCACATCTCCAGGGCTCTTTATTCAGGGATTCAAGGTGTAAACCTAGTCGGGTAACCTCTAAATTTCCTCCAATTTGACAATGCATATCTGCTCAGCAATTACTCTTATGGGTGAGGATAACTGGACCACCCAGAGAAAATCGTATCTCTGAAGGAACTAGGAAGGTCATTTCTCAGCCTCCTGGCAGCATGAGTCTTGGGGAGACTAGACAGACACCTGCAGGCTGAGGAGTGTGGATGGATGAGAGCAAGAGATGAAAGCTGACCCAAGGGGTTCTCCCCACCTTGGGAGGTCCTGGCACCCAAAAAGCAAACAAAAGCATAAGGGATTGTTGCAGATACTGCCAAGCCTCCTACTAACAAACTAAGAAGGATGGGGCCACAGCTGAAGGAGCAGCATCTGACAGCCAGGTAATTAGTAGAATGGAGGAACTCAGGCTTCTGCCTTTAAAGAATGGTGCACTCTCTGCTCAGCTGAAAGTACAAGATGGCTTAGCGAAGGAGAAATACATATATATCACTTCAGGTTCCAAGCTGGTGCACAGAAAGAATTGACAGGACTCTTAAATATTGCTCACCAAAAGCTGACTAGGAAAAAAATGTTTTTTTTTTTCATGCTATTTTTCCCAGTGTTTAAGGTTGTGAGGTAGTCAATCACTTAATATTAGAGATAACATAGTGATTTTTGGCTGTTATCTCACGTCTGATCCTTGCCAGGTTATGAATAAAGATAGTGTGATTTACATATTTATTAGCTACATTTTACAAGAAAATAGCAGCCCCACATCTCTCATGGCCCGTGCTCAGTGCTGACTGGCAAGGACATATAAAATACACCCCTGTCACAAACTTTCATTTTGTACTGGTCACAGCGATAGCTGTGCATGAAAGTATAATGAATTGATGCTTCTGAGTCTGTGCTGAATATCAAGTTTAACTGGGATGAGGTCATGTGTGTCTGTGATCCTTCTACA
This sequence comes from Dasyprocta punctata, assembly GCA_004363535.1. Taxonomy (NCBI): domain Eukaryota; kingdom Metazoa; phylum Chordata; class Mammalia; order Rodentia; family Dasyproctidae; genus Dasyprocta; species Dasyprocta punctata. Next base: position 24,960 of record RJWM01005328.1, read on the forward strand.
AAGGTTAGGATGTCCCTGATACCCCTGAATTCCTGTCTTGGAAACACAGTGACCTAGATTGGCTCACAGAACAGAGGTTCTGATTATAACTGTTCTGTTCAGAGGTTGTGGCACCAGTGGCCTTTGCAGCCAGAGGGGCACTAAATAGCAGCCTATGCTAGGGCCTTGGCACCTACTGTGGTCTCTTTAGAACTTGAGCCCCACTGCAGAATCTCAACCGTTCTTCTGTTACGAATATGGCCTCCTTCTGCTAGAAAGCACTGAACCCAGTAAGACTCCAGGTTTACTTTCCTTTATCTTGTAGAAAATTATACGTATCATTTTACATTTAATGATATATGTGTATATATAATTTCATCAAGGAGTTCCTCATAAACACAGAAGGGCTTGCTGAAAGGAAATTATCTGAAAGGATGAACAGGCACCGTGAGTTAAAAGGGGCTTTGAGGGCAGAGCTGGTCCCCTTGGGGAGACCCCTGGTGTCTTTTCATCTCCTAGTACAATGATCTCATCTGTGTGGGCCAGGCAGGGAGGATGCCTGTGGATAAACACAGAAGGAAAAAATTCTGAATGAATCCAATTTTCTTTTTATAAGCACATCTCTGAGTTTAAGTACAGTTGTTAACTATTGTATCATTAAGTAATGATTTGAGTGTCATATGCGTAAGCAGTGTGGCCTACAAGGACCCAAATGCTATGAAAAAGGAAATCACTTTAGCACTCTACTGTTTCATTGTCAATCCAACAGCTCACTTGTCCCTTGCCTATTTCCCAGGGCAAGGGAAGGACTGCAAAACAATATGGAACTTTGGCACAAAGCATCTTTGGAACAGGTATTTATTTCCCACCTCCACTCCCATTTTAATAGCCTTAAAGTGATTTTAAGTCCCACTCTACAAGGAGGAGCATTCTGAAAAGTCTCACTAAATGCAATTTGCATCCTTATCTAAGGGGAGCATCCCATGGCTGATTTAGAGAGCTGCCAGGGACTTGAAGACCCTGTTTCTAGGTCACGAGTCCCCTCCACACTGTTTGAATCATGATTTTTCCATCTACTAAGATTTCTCCATGTTTGCAAATTTATTCCCACAAACACAGAGACAATGGTGAGGCAAAAAATATAAATCTAGAGATTCAGGAGTTATGCTCCAGAGGGAAAACACTGATAGGCATAAAAGTCCTTTGCTACCAACATGTACTTGGTATCTTTGATCCATCCGTTTCAAAATTGGAATCTTCCAATCTGATCTTGACCATAAAAGGCCAAGGACCTCTCACAGATGAATGGCTCCAAAGGGAGTTGCATCATCTTCTCCAGGTCTCGGTGAGAAGGTGCTCTGTTTTGACCATCAGGTCTGTCTTTCTTCTGGGATTACTCAGTGAGCAGGTCACCAACTCCTCATAGAAGAGAGACTTTCCTCTCCACATTTAACCTGAAATCAGAATCCAGATGCTTCAGAAGGGACCCCACACCTCACTTGGCCCTTCAAGAGTCTCTTGGAGATTTTCAGTTATAGGCTTAGAGGCCCAAAGAATAGAGACTTTCACTCAACTCCAGAACATCCAATAAGAAGCAGGGATCATTCAGGGAAAGCTAAAGGTTGTGTTTGAGTAGGGAACAGGGTGTATTGGGCAACTTTGCCACTGCTGAGACACAATACATGACATCTACAACTTAAAGGAGAGGTTTACTTTGGCTTAGTTCTAGAGGATTTGGTCTGTGGTTGGCTGGTTCCAAGGCAGAAGTATCATGGTGCAAGAGTGTAGCAGAGCAAAACCATTGGGTTCATGGCAGACAGACAGCAGAGAAGGTGAACAGGGCTAGAGAGGAGGGGCCAGAGATCATACACAGTACCCAAAGTCATATCTCCATGACCCACCCAGGCACAACTAGGAATATGTTTTAGTACTCTCCTACGTGGCTCCTAAAGCAATCAAGTTGGCACAATGAAACTTAACTGAGCCCTGGGCCCTGAGAAAGGAGTGTCTGATTGCTTCCCTCTCCCCACAGCTCTTTCCTTTCTACCACTGTGTCTTCTTCTCTGTTACCACCTCAAAGTTGTCATTAAATAGGAAATTGGGAAACTTTGTTTATATGTGTCTCTGTGAGCAATGAAAGAGAGGACAATAAAAGAAACAAGGGCAACATAAATTATCGTTACTCACTGAACACTTGTATCAGCCTGCCTTGAACCTGAGTCACTTTTCCAGAATACGATAATGGCCCTGCACTTTTGTGGTGAGTATGATCAACTTCATAGAACACAGAAGTCTCCAGGAGGGCTGTCCATGAAGAAAATTTCTAGACTGACAGCTCTGTAGGTCAACCAATTGGAAAAGAAGAACAATTTATACAAGTAGAAGGAAGTTATACAACTTTCCCACACATTAGTTTTCCCATTGTATAAGACCGAACCCATAAGCAATGACATAAAGATTGAATTTGGTAACTTGCATAGTGTTTAGAGCATATGTGCTTGAAAAATGGTAGCATGCAGATTAGAGCAACACAGTATGGCAAAGATACAAATAAAATCCCATGCTATGATTGAAGTATGTAGTGTCCCCCAAAGACTCATATATTGAGGATTTGATCCCCAAAGCAGCAATATTCAGAGGTAAGACCTAGAGAGGTAGCCAGATAACAAGGCTTTATCTTTGTCAGTGGATTAATCCACTGTTACAATCGTAATGTGGTGGCATCATTCAAAGGTGATAGAAATTAAAGGTGGGGCCTAGTTGAAAAGTATTGATAATAGGGGGGCATGACTTTGGGGATGACATCTATTTCCTAACCCTTTTTTCTCAGATTCTTTTCCTCTCTCTGTTTCCTGGCTGCCATGTCATGAACAGCTTTCCTCCATCATGCCCTTGCACCTCAGTGTTTCTGCCTTCAAGCCAGTAAACCATGGACTAAACCCTCTGAAACCATGAACCAAATATCTTTTTGATATTTTGTCCTTCAGTGGAAATCTGACCAACATGCCCTGCCTCTAGAAGCCTGCTGTCCAGTGGAAAGGTAGAGATTAAAATAAAAAGACAAGATAACTAAAATGATTCCTGTAGTGAATGTGACTATAAAGAACAGACCTCTCAGGTGGCATATGAGCTAGAATATCAAGGATAAACATCTGGCACATTTACCACATAGACACACTGTAAATCTTCTCATTTAATTTTATTTTTCAGGCCAAAGAACTAGAATACTGAAAAGCACATAGGCCCAAGAGAAACATGAATGTGAGAGAAGTCTCAATTCTTCAGATCATTTACACCAAAATTACTTATTATAAATCAAGTGTAAAATAAATCAGGAACATTATTTTTTAAATTGTCAGACATTCAAAAACTCAGGCAAGCAAAAGCCAATTTATATTTAACAACAGAAAGTAGTTTATAATACTAGTCTTAGAGTTTAAAAGAAGAGCATCAGACATTTCTGCTCTTCAGCTATTATTTAGCTGTGGAGAAATGGATCAATATGGAGCTCATTCTCTGGATATTACCAACACTGAATAAAGTATGCACAATACCTGAAACAAACCACCAAGACTGTCTCTCTTAGTGGCTCCAATACCCAACATAAATTTAGAAGCCTAAGATTGTAGTTTTCCTTATTTTGAATGTTCTGCTTGCCCATAACTAAAGATTATTGTAACCTTTTATATGATGTGACATCATTTTTCTATCTTATTTTCCCCAGAGAAACAAACAGATGTATAAAGAGAAATTGACTTTGAGAAATCTGCTCATGTGATTATGGAGTTGGCAAGACCTAAGTCTGCAGTCACCAAGCTAGAGAGCAAAGACAACTGATGGTGGAAGTTCCAGATGAATCCAAAGGCTGAAGAACCAGGAGATCCAGTGGTGTAAGATGTAGTCTGACTGCTGACCAAAGACCCAATGTTCCAGTTCCAGTTCAAAAAGCAAGAAATGCTGACCTACTTCCTGAGACAGGTGAATAGGAGGTGTCTTTCCTACTCATAGAGTCAGCCTCTGTTCCATTCCAGCCTTTGGTGAATTACATTGAAGTCCATCCACACTCAGGAGGCAGTCTCTTTTGCTTAGTCTACATATTCAATTGTTCATAGCATATAGAAACACCCCCACAGACACCTCCACAATAACTTAGACCAAATATCTGGGCACTTCATGGCCCAGTCAAGTTGTAACATGAAATTTACCATCATAGCTATTTAACTGTTTCAAAATATTGATAAACAACTGAATTGCATATGGTAGATTTGTTTTTAGAAACTTTGTTAATTGCAATACAAAAGGTAATTAGTATATCCCAAGAGAAATGCTCAAGATTTACAAACAAGAGAGACATCTTTGGAATTTAGAAGACCTGATTAGCATTTTCCTTGCCTCCCAAATTTCTTATGAGTCCCAACAAAGTATAATGCAACGATATCTTAATGACTTTTTGTCACTGACACAATACTCATAACCCACAGTTTAAAGAAAAAGAAGTTTATTTTGAGTCACAGATTTTGGAGAATTCAGTCTGTGGTCAAGCAGGAAGAGCATGATGGAAGGATCTGGTGTAGGAAAGCTGATCATGTCATGGTAGTCAAGAAACAGAGTAAATGGAGGAGCCAGTGAAGGAGATATACCCTGCCAAGTCATATTCCCAATGACCTGCCTCTTAAAACTAGATTTTACCTCTTAAAAGCACATTTAATTCTGAACTCTCCATAGATTAATCCAATAATGCCCTCATGATCCAATCACCTTATAAAAGCCCAACCTCTGAATACCTGAGCCTTTTCAGTGTCATTTAGATCTAAATCATAACACAGAGGACTATCAAAAGGAATCCAAATATTTGTAAGTTATAATAATAAACTCTGTATAGTGCAATAATGAAAGAGGGAGCCACACCCTGCCACCAGAGAAAATAATTTGGGTATGTTTCCAAGGTAGTATGGGATGGTTCGATATAAAACAAGTATCATTAAAATCTGGCTCCTGAATAGAGCATATCTGGACAACCTCCCGTACAGCACAAATTAAAACAACATTTCGGCATTCACTTCTCTAACCTGGTTGTTGCAAACAGCTGATTCTGTTAATTTGGGCCTGGGGTAATATTGCTCTTTGTTGGCTTTACTAGTCTTTGCCTTGCACTAAATTGTATTAATTTGTTAGTTGGGAACTTTCCACTGAACTGCTTGCTGTTTGAAATCTCCAGGGACTTTCAGTTAGGGAAAAAGTAAAATTTCTGCAAACATCCTTACACAAACCCCTTTTCCCAAATTAGGAAGACAGTCCAAGACTTAATATTTTTCTCCCTTGAAATGACCACTGGAATACTCTTTTTTGCAGCTGACTCTATGCAGTTCATTCTGGCATTACCTCCTTCATTCATTCTTAACTAACTGGGGACATGGAAACCCAAGACTGTGGGACTTTTGTTTATTTGACTGAACCTGTGCAGTTGTTTTGCTTTGAGCAGTTACCTCCTAGAAATGCCAATTGTTCTTTGGTCCAGTGATTCCAAACCACAGCCCTAAGGGGTTGTGAAGAGCCTCCTCCTGGGCTGTATGTGAGGGAGAAAGGCTCCTGAAGCAACTTTGCTTTTGACTTTTACATACAGGGCTCCCAAGAAAGATTGTGGAACAAAAGTTACTGTGATTACAGAAAATTTCCAGCCAAGTATTTATAAGTTTTCCTCCTCTTACTCTTCATGGTCTTCCTAGTGATTAAACTAAGTTAAACTTCAATAATCAATTGGCAGACCTCAATGATTTACCACAATAATGGCCCATTTATTTCCTAGGATGACTTAAATGGCCAACATGTGTTGGTAGAGGGTTCTGTTCCAGATGACGCTCAGGGGCCCAGGTGGACTGATGCTTTAACATCTCAATCCAGGCTTTCCATGCCACTATGGTGGGGTAACCTAAAAATTCATCATCCAGAAGTGATCAACATTACTTACACTCACAGAGAACTGGCCAAACAGTCACTGGTTCCATCTAAATGGAAGGAGATGAGCAGTGTGGCTACCCAGGAGATGAATGGGATAATTGCAATCCCTAACGTTTTCCAGTGAATCTTCTCTCTCTTTTCCATCATCCTTGATTACTGGATTCTAATACCTTTCTAACATTCCTCTGACTTCATAGCACCTGAGACTTCTAGAATTCTTGCCATCAGTGAATCTGTCCAAACCCTTTGTGGTCTGCCAGTGCATGGCCACAGAAATCATACATATACACACAGAGAGACACACACAAACACAAGGCAGAGGAGGCTCATAGTTAGATGATGTCAGTGTACATCAGGTAGACACAAAAGTCAGTGTGAACTACAAGCATTCTGATTGCCAAAAGTTGTTGGTGTCCATGTCACTGGGCCCTGTCACCACTGTGCTCTTGTCTATATAAAAATAGTTTATAATAGCTCCTCTAGTCATATTCAGTACCACTGCACTTGTGTATATTGTAGTTCACTAATGGCACTAGTCTGGTGTAATCTATCATTGGTCAAGTCGATGTGCTTCTGTGTGTGTGTGTGTGTGTGTGTGTGCATGTGTGTTGGAGAAGGTGATTGGTGATTCCCAACTAAGTGCAGAAATAGCAAGTTCAATGGAAATTATCTGGCAGAATATTCTTTAGTATTTTATTTATCTAAATTTAATTTATGTTTAATAATACATGAAAAACATTGTTCCTATGAATAGGGTACCATTCGATGTTTTTGCACATGTGTATATTACATGTTAAAATCAGGTTAAACATATCTCCTCAAACATTTATCATTTCTTTATGGTGAAAACATTTAGAATTCTTTCTTCCAGATTTGGAAACATACAGTACATTATTTTTATCTATAGTCACCTGTTATGGTTTATATTCCTATGGCCCCAACAAGTCTCACGTAATCATGGCATGGACACAGCTGAGTCTAGCGTTGGTGATTGGTTTGTTGTCTGGTGCCGAGATTGGTGGTGTGAGTGTTGCACACACCCAGGGGTGGAGTCAATATACACTGTAAGGGGGAGAAGAAAGTTGTCTTTGCTCCCCTTCCAGTTCATGCCTTGCTGTTTGCAGCTGCCATGAATGGCTGCCCCAACATGCTGCCCTGTCTTGAAGCCAACTGATTATGGACTGAAAACCTCCAAGAACTGTAAGAAATAAACCTTTCTTTCCCTAACGTTCAGCGTCAGGTATTTTCTCTCAGCAATGAGAGAAAAGTAATTAAGACATCAGCCTACTGTGCAATAGCACAACAGTACATCTTAGTCCTACCTGATGGACAGCTTCCCTTTCCCTTCTGTTCTCCCTGGCTTCCAGTAATCACTGCTTGTTCTCCACTTCCATGAGACCAACTTTTTACGTTAGCTATGAGTGTAATTATGCATCACTTGTTGTTCAGTGCCTAGTTTATTTCACTTACGATAATGATCTCCACTTCTATCTTATGTGGTTGTAAATGACAAGATCTCATTCTCTACATATTAATAGTATTTCGTTGAGTATATGTACATTTTCTTAATGCATTCATCAGTTGATAGACATAGGTCCTTTTTGTTTCTTGGCTATCATGAACAATATTGTGGCAACTGTGAACAATAGCCAAGTTCTATTGGCAGAACTTTTAAAATTCTGGTACTCATTACTGGCAGAGGTACAAAGAGGCAGGAAAGTTCACACATTATAGGTGAGAATAAACTTTAGTATGACACTTCTGAAGAACAATTTGGCCATGTCAGTAAAAAAGTCTTAAAATTATGTATATACTTATTTTCCTATGGATAAACACAGAGATTTGATTTTAAACTTGTTCAGTACAGCATTATTTATTACAGACTTGAAACATTTTAGTTTCTCAATAATAAAAAATTAGCTAAATAAATCATTTTACTTTATTGGATACTACCCAAAAATTAAAATTATATTATGGAAGTATAATTCTTGACTGGAAACCTTGGCATAAATTACTATTATATGTTATTATTTACAAAATATTGTATTTACTTGAAAACACATACACATTTGATAATTTATACCCACAGCCTCTTGCTTTTATTAATCTATTTCTCCTATTGCTTGAACATAAATATCCATAAAAGTCTTCCCCAGGTCCTTCTTCAAAACCTTGAATTTGTACCTCTTGTCTCATGAACATGATTCTGTACTAGTTCCACCATGAACTCTGTGTAAGAACTTTCTCTAGCCCACCTTCAGTATCCAGATCAATAAATGTGATGTGTAATTATTAAACCACCAGACTCAATTCTCCTTTTTGAGTACAGTCTTAGGCCCAAATGGGAATGGGATTAGATACCAAATCAAAGTGGTTTGTATTTATATATTATACAGTTTTATAAACATAAAACTCATGAAAACCTTTGAAAATTATGAAGTTTACATTGGGAGTTGGGTATTGAGTAGCTACCAAAACAGAGGCATGCTATTAAACAAAACTCCTGCCAGTGACTTATTTATCCTAACATTTGGAGTCTGACAAACAATTTGTTAAGTTTGGAAATATCTTATACATTTTCCCAAAATCTTGGATATTTGGCTAGAAAGTAGCTAGATAAAACTCCAAGCAAATGAGCTCCTCTGTTTTGATAATCTATCAATGTCCTCACAATTTTTTTTCTTGTTAAAATTGTGCTAAGTATATCAATGAACATTATTTATATGGTAGTTGTCAACAAAGAAAGTGGGATGATTTTGTTGGATTAAAACAAATACTCACCTTTCCTTCCCATCTGTCTTTGTTTTATGGCTTCTGCTCTTTAGATTCCTATTTTCCTTGGTCATGGCACTGCTTCTCTACTTGTTGGGGCAATTTGTCTTCCACGCTGTCAGAATCAATGAGCATTATTTATTGGGTGAAAAGCATTAAGCATAAGGTGCTGCACTGAAAGAAAGAAAATATGACTACTAAGAATTTTCACCACATTATAAAGTGTGCCTTACTAATTCTTTGCTCAGGTGGGGCCATTCTTTTAAGGAAATCATCTGAAAATACCACACAGAGCCTCCAAGTCCAGGCACACACTGTTTAAGGACTGTGCATGCATGGGTGACAAATTTCTCCTGCTAGATATGTTACTGCACATCATAGGGAAACTGAAAAGCAATCCATCTGGATCGACATTTTTCTCTGAAATATAAGGTTTCAGAATAAGGTGTACTGCACATTTATTCTTGAACGTAGCTTATTAAGAAGAAGAATTGAGTGCACCATGGGTCAAAGCTAAAGACACATTGAACTGTTTGATACAAAGGTAGATAATGAGGTAAGACAAGAGGATTTGTTTTGTTAGCTGGTATCTCAAGCACCACTAGAAGGATTCTTTATTTATAAATCAAATGATCATGCCTTACCCCAATTAAAAATGTGTAATTTAGATAGGAGCAAAAGGTTAAACTCATAAGGATAAGATTACTAAATGTAATATGACTTGCATAATAAACCCAGTATTCTTTGGGCTGACCAAGGGCCCTTTATATATAACATTACTATTTGTCATGTATAGTCTTGATAGAGACATCATCGAATTTACCATGACTCTTTTCAACAAGATAGCTAATCGCTCGTGAAGTAAAAGTCCTTGTTGAAATCAGTAGTTCACAAAATTCACTAAAAGTTCCATATTGCACACTTGGCAAGGGATTCAATACTTGAGAGTGAATACTGTACTAGCTGTTCTGCTGATTGTCAATAACACTCATTGAGTTCAAGTCTTTTCTTATTTTATGGTCCCTAGAGGGTCTGAAGAAGGGGACATGAATTCAGAAAAGTATGTACCAGGCTAACAGCAATGAACTGCGAAGCCCTGAATGGTTTACAACCAATAAAAAGACCATAGGTTCTTTCTACTCCTTCGATGAGGTGATGTGGAACCCAAATTTTTCAGGGCAGAATTAATCTTCTGTAGCAGAGAGGAAAGAAATAAAATGATGTAACAGAGAAAGCAGAATTGGATCTAGAGTACCTTGTTTCTCTGCTAATTATTTGCTGTGGGACTTTCATAAATATCATGGTCTCTCTGACCCTCAATGTCCTTACTTGAGTAATATGGTCATTATATACTTACTGTATTTACTCGCCTGAGCTGTCATAACAAAATGCTACCCCGTGGGTGATTTAAACAACAGAGTTTTATTTTCTCATAGTTCTGGAGATTTGATGTCCTAGATCACATGTCAGAAGGATTGGTTTTTTCTGAGGTCTCTGTCTTTGGTGTGAGGATGGGTTCCCCCTTCCCTGTATCCTCACATAGTCTTTCTTCTTTGTTCTCGGTTGAGATAACAGACACGAAAATACATTGTAAATTGCAACATGCTACATGGTATATTATTGTTGGAAGGAAATATGATGCATTGCCTCAGACCTCCACCACGAGTAACTGATTCATAAGAGCCACATAAAAGTCTCCTTGTAAGATGAAGAGGGAAAAAGGGGGAAAGTGTCTTTTAAAATGTGTACAGAGGCCAGGCATGGTGGCACATGCCTATAATCCCGGAACTCAGAAGGCTGAGGCAGCAAGATTGCTGTGAGTTTGAGCCAACCTGGGCTACAGAGTTCAAGGCCAGCCTAAACTGCATAGTGAAACTCTTAGCTCAAAAAAGACTGAAAAATGTATATAGAACAATTCTTTTATCATATTTTGGCTGTTAGGTGTTTATTCTTTTTTCTAATTGTTCCTTGATTTCTTTGGAGCTTTGTCCTCCTACCTGCTACCCTGGATACTGGGAAAATGACCGACATTTCCACCAAAGGAGCTGAGAGATTCCTGCAAAGACTCATACAGATCCTTTCTCTCACTAATATATACATTCAAGGCAGTGGAGCATGCACCCTAAGTTGGCCAACTGGTTGTATTTTCCTGGGACTTTATTTCCATTAATGTGACACACAGATGGGTAATGAAACAATCAGACTTTCTTCATTCCATCTGAAGAGTTCTGACAATGAACAAGAATATTTTTCTTCCCAGTCTGAGGTTTTTTTTTTTACCTCATTATAGAGTCTCAATGTTTCTGAATATTTTTCCTATAATTCTCTTTGGCATCAATCATCCAATGTTTGCATCTCCTGTTTGCCACCAAAAACCATAACTCGTAGGGAGAGTGGAAAGATGAATGGAAGTTTGAGAGAGGAAAGGAAAGATGAAAGCAGGAAAATGAGAAAAGCAAAGGATAGAAAAGTAAAAGGAAAGGGGAAAGGAGGGATGGAAAAAGGGAGAGATGGAAAATATGGGAAAGCAGGAGGACAGCTGAAAGAATCAAAGGGTCATGAGGCAGAGGAACTCAGATATCCCTGGAATGAAAGGAGTTCCATAACTAGAGAATATGATTTTTCCCTGATGTTTTACTGTGCAGAGTTAGAGAAAACTCTCTCTTGAGCAAAATGAGTGCTGTCATAGTCTTTCCAGGTCTTCTAACACTAAAAGATTTCACCTCCTTACTAGCTTCTGGTTATGAAACTTTATATGGTGCTGAAATCTGCTCCTGGTAACCTATACTCTCTGGAGTGACTCAGAACAGGTCTCTTGACAGACTGGCAAGTATTTTAAGACTCATGAGATGAAGATGCCATGGAGAGAAGCCACCCAGGAGTGTTCCTTAGTGAGGTCACATTATTCCATATTAAGGTTCTCTGATTTATAGATCTGGAACTTCAACTTAGTCAGAGACCCAGACTTGACAAATTTAACCTAAATACATCCACAAAAGAATTAAACTAGGGGAAAACTGGGATAAACCCTGAAACTTCACTCACTTGTTACTTGCTTTTATTTGACTTCAAAAGTGACTAATTTGGAGGTCATGAATTTGAGCAATGTATTATTCAACTCCTACTAGCTTTCCTAAGGTGACACCTCTTCCATTTAAGCCACAGTGAAAATAGTTACCTAGGATACCTTTCAGGCACTTGAAGTTTGCTTCTTCTAAAACAACTGATTCTTTATTTTTGCACAGTGTCCAGTGGGTGGCCTTTTGACATTACACACTCAGATCATGCTAAGACCCCATTTCTTGAGCATGCGTTCTATAAAGAGCCACGAATTTTGATTCATCAAATGCAGACCACTAATTATTTCAGCTCTAATCACCTTTCTCCATTCCTGATTGCCCTGCTACTTTATTCCATAAGTAACCCTATGCCTTATCCTCAGGGAGGCAGATCTAAGACTTAGGTCTCCTATTTCCTCATGTTTAACCACCTTAAGCGTAAATTTTTTCTCTTTTTTAAAGCATCTCATTTCAGTGATGAGTGCTATGCGGTGGGCAACATGAGTCTGGTTGGTAAAAAGACTGGTAGCAGAACAGGATGCTGGTTTCTCAATAAAAAAGTATGAGGATATAATCCAGTCTCAGTCTAGACTTGGCCCTTGTATTTATTATCTCTGTATTTTTGCAAGACAATTTACTTCTCTCTGAGCAACACGTCAGCCTTTTCCTTATATTATGCTTCAATGGAATCCAGTACAAATTCTAATCAGTTTTTCATTCTAGTCACAAGAATAACTCTACCACTCTGTCTATTGTCTAGATCAGGTAAATATCATGGTGCCCAGGACACAAAATTAATATCAGTTTCCACTGTATCCATGTGATAGAATTTGATATTGTCTTTAAAAAGAGGGAAATTCTGATGTTACTGCAACACAAATGAACATTGAGAACATTACACTGAGAGAAATAAGCAAGCTACAAAAAAGACAACATAAAATTCCACTTACATGAGGTACCTAGAGTAGTTGCATTCATAGAGATGAAGTGGAAGACTGGCTGTCAGGGTCTGGGTAAAGGAGAGAACAGGGATTTAACGCAAACAGTTTAAGTTTTCAAACTCTGGAGATTGGGTTGTGCCATAATATGAATAGATTTAAAATGACTGGATTGTGCTACTAAAATGGTGAGTTTTACTCATGTTCTTAGCAATAATTTAAAATAAAAAAGAATTTTTCAAGAGCTATGGATTTGCTCAGTGAGCACCGTCATAACAAAAGGAATCTGAGAGATGTGAGGGTCAATCCCTTGAGATTCATGATGACAACGACACCCACGGTGACAGCCGTGCTTAACTTCTCTGCCTCTGGGAAGTGCTAGGGGGCCCCTCCCCAGCTACTCCAGTCTGTACTTCCTTTTCCTAAGACTCTTTCCTGTCTGTGAACATGTTCTCTCATTAGCGATTACACACAATGAAAAAGTGGCAACTTTCTTAGTTATAATAATCATGTCCATGACTATCTCCATTGCCTGCCACCAATTTTGTGTTCAAGCTATCTAGTTTCTGTGGGTGATAATAATAATAACCAGCATGGCTCATTCCAGACATTGTTCTAAATTTCTTACCTGCAATAGTCCATTCACTCTTTCTACATCACTATAAGGTTTGTGCTGTGTGTATCCACATATTAAGCTCAAGCAAACTAAAGTGAAGAAAGATGTGCAATTTGCCCACATAGGTACCAGGTGCACAGGAGCTTCTATACCTAGGAATTTGGCTTCAAAGCCTGGGCCCTTCATACCTATATTGTCCATCCTCAAATCCCATCCTCCATGCTTCTTATTCTAATGATAATCTCATTTCTGCGTCTTAAGAACATTTTACAGTTGTTCTATGTGGGTTCTCCCCAGCCTTTTTCCCTCTTGCTGTCCACATTTTGCCCTTTATTTGGGATCTAAATGCCTCCAGCTCATTCCCCATCTTCCACATGGCATATACTTATCTGGCCATACCTAATTTTCCAACAGGAAATCCTACTCTATGTACTATGTGTAGAATCTTGTAGCACCATCTGTGCTGGAATTTGTCAGTCATACTTTAGTAAATTCAAAGATTACATTAGATTTCATCTATAGGAATTAGATTCTAGATATTGCTTAAGTAGTGCTTTACAGACAGATCATGAATTATCCATTATAGGTTTAATTTTTAAAATAAAACAACTTTATTGAATTATAAATATGTGTACCACACAATTTAAAAACTTAAAATGTAAAATTCAATAGATATTAGCACACTGACAGAGTCTTGCAGCTATCATCACAATCATACTAAGGTCATTTTTGTTATCCCAAGTCAAAGACTCAATCTACCAGCTATCATCTCTCAATCCCTCCCCACTAAGACTGAGTAACCACTGAGCTACGGTCTATCGTCATAGACTTTCCTATTTTGGAATTGTTTTTTTCAAAATAGACAGGTTCATAGCAAAATCAAAAACTTTAACATAGCCAAAGAAATGTAAATCCTTCAAAGTGAGCTCTCATACCATGTTAGAGTACAACCAGAGACTGACAATAGAAACGTACTTAGAATATAATTGCTTTTTTCCTTCTCTTTTCTCTCTCTCTTCTTTCCTATTACATTTCTCATAGAAGGAAAACCATATGATGCACAAATCTGCGTGTTCAATTTACTTCACTTATCATTATGGTTTCAAGGTGCATCCATTTTCTTACAAATGCCTCAAATTTATCTTTCCTAATGGCAGGGCAGTACTCCATTGTGTACAGGCAACACATCTTCTCTATCCATTCACCTGTTGATGGGTATGTAGGCTGATTCCAAGGTTTAGCTATTATGAATTGTGCTATTTAAAATGTAACTATACATATATCACTGTGGTATGATGTTTTTCACTCATTTGGAAAGATACCTAATGGAGAATAGCTCTACCTAATAGAGTACTGGGACAAGGACAGCACTTCACATGTTTTTGTAACTCTATTTAATTGGTGTCTTAGTTACTTTTCACTCATTACTGAGACAAAATACCTGACGCCCAAAATTAGAGAAAGAACGGTTTATTTCTTACAGTTTCTCAGGAGTTTCAGTCCTTACTTAGTTGGCTCCAAGGCAGTGTAGCGTGGCGGGGCCACCCTTTATGGCGGCCGCAAGCAGCAAGGCACGCTGGCGAGAGAGAAGGTGGAAGCGCGAAAGTGCGAGAGGAAGACCCGCCTTCCCTTACGCTGTATCTCAGCTCCACCCCTGGGCGGGTACAGCACTCACATTGCCAATCCCAGCACTAGACAACAAACTGAACACAAGCACTAGACTCAGCCCCATCAAAAGTATGAGGACTTGGGGGGACATAGCATACCCAGTACGATTGGGATCAGAATCCAGCCCACCAAAATCACTTAGACACTTAATTCTGTCAAATATTGTGTCTTCTGCCTTTTCTGTTTTCTACTTTACGCAAACTGAATACTTAATTCCTCTGGAGTAAGGACTAAGTTCTCCTTCTCCTGGGATTTACAAAGAGAAAGAGTCAATGGTGCTTAAATGACACTTGGCACAAAGAAGTGCGATCTGCCAGACTGAATGAATGGTACTGGTTTTATTATTGATGTCACTAACATACATCTATGAATGGCAGATTACCCATAGGCAAACCAAAATTGGTAAGATGGAAAGTTGCATCTCTTTCCATTAAAATGGTTCATTGGTAATGTGATAAGGACCCACATTTCCATTACAATTTTATAAAAATACGAGACATCACTGAAAAAGCAACAAATCAGCACCTTAACCCATGTCTCTACCTGCCTTCTTTCTCTTGTAGTATTTGATCTCTCTCTCTCTCTCTCTCTCTCTCCCTCCCTCCCTCCCTCTTTCTCTCTCTCAGCTACCTCTGTGTGTGTCTGTCTCACTAACTCACAGAATGGACCCACTTATTTCAATGCAGAGAAATGTCTGGGTTTGTCTTTTGCCTTTGGTCTTTTTCAAAGTAATTGACCTGAAATTCTGTTTGGCATGATACAGCTTTCACATGTCATCCACATTTTTTTTCTGGAAAAATATTGCTTGATATTGTTACATATAAAAGAAAGAGTTTGAACTTCATTTTTTTTTCTCTCCAACTGCTGCCCAGTAGTATATAGAACCTATCAACACACCCTTCTGCTTCTGAATTATCATTACCTCCCTGAGTAAGCTGGGGTCAACCATTTTATCACATTTCTAGAAACCTGGAAAATCAGTGGTTTCAGATGGCTAATTTCTGATGGCCCCTTCAACCCTGACACATCTGGATATTTTTTGGTGAGGGGACTGGAAAAAGGGGGTATCTTGTCATAGGTAATGTATTCAAGATGAGAATTCCCTTCTTAAGAAAAGCAGTTCTTGCCAGGAATTTCAGAGTTGACAGAGACAGAATTGGAACAGGTTTCATAATCATATTTCAAATCTCTCTCAAAACCTTTTTCTTAATGTTTGTAAGTGAAAGATGTCAAAAGCATCACATTCACTGGTGTGAATTTTTATTGAACATCAAGAGTAAATAATGTATGACTTGAGAAGAAATTTCTATTAACTCTATCTGAGGCCTGTGTAGATAAAGCTATTCAATCTGTGCTTTGCTTCAATATGGATGCAGCATTAATATTTATCTATAAATAATTCATGGTTATTATTTTTACAGGTGTTTGAAACAATATATGCCTTTGAAAGACATATGGGAAATAGGAAACTTCCTCCAAGCTCTAGACAACACCCTGGATAATAACTCTTCTGTCTGCATGTGATCCAAATAGGCCATGCTGAGCATTCCATTGTGGATATCAGAAACTGCTTCATTCCTAGTGGGATGAAAAAGCAAAAGCATCCTGGAGAGATGTCCCAGGGCCAGTGATGATGGAGGACCCGTAAGGTCTGTGAGCACAGAAGCTACATGTTGGAAAGAAAGAAAATTAAATTTTGGCTTGCTCCCCTCAACATAGCCTCCCAAAATTGATTTTGAGGTAATTAACATGTATGGATGGCCCACTCTTCACTGGGAATATTACATATGCTGTCTCGCCAAAGTGCTGCAAGCCCAGGGAACTGCCAACTTAACTTCTTTGCACAGCTCTGCTAGCCAAGTTTCAAGAGACTACGATAGGGCAGGGCAAACCAGAATTTGTTAAATATAAATAGCACTCCAAACATTGGGGTGGATTTGATTCAGAGGCACAAGAAACCTTTGAGACATGAGTCCGCTGAAAAGTAAGAAGTCTAAGGCTAGTAGAGATTATGTATGTCACTCAAGCAAGAAGTGTCAGAGTTAAACATGGTTCTGAACCTAAGTCTAAACTCTTTCCATTCTGCTACGCTGCATCATTGAAGACAACTGGAATTTGTATGGAAATAGTATTAACAACCCTAAAAACATACTGAGTTTGACTAAAACTCCTACAGACCTTCAGAGTATTGGGGTATTTGTCCAGCAGTCCCATGCTTAGATGTATTTCAGCAGGGCAAAGTGTTGCTCAATCTTCCTGCTGAACCACTCAACAGATGTCAGCATAGCAAGAGCCTGAATGTTACAAATGTGCTTCAGTGAGCCTTCTGGAATTGCGTGCAAAGGGTGAATGTGTGTGTGTGTGTGTGTGTGTGTGTGTGTGTGTTTCCATACCTTTTATTTGATTTTTCAGAAAGTTCTCAATTTTAAAGAACATTAAGAATTAAAGGCATACATTTATAGCACTATTTTATGAGCTTCTGGGGTAGTAAATGTTGCTTAGATGGACTCACTGGTGATCCACAGAGGAGATGGATGCTTTTTAAAATGAGATAACAGGTCCTTAGGAGGAATTCACTACTGAGGCGAGGGAAGAGAGAGACTCCCAACAAGCTTTGCGGAGTCAAACCATATCCAAATCTATCTCATTCAGTCCCACATGCAAGAGTTAAGAAAGACCCTCATGGACCACAGAGCACCCCAAGGAGCTACTACAGTGGGGCTGCTGTCAGTACACCATGTCTTGCAAAGGAAGGTTATAGGATCCAGGATTGAAGAGAATTCTAAGCCACTGAGTTAAGCGTATAAATTGTACAACTTTGGAGACCATGTACCAATGTGTAATAATCTGAAAATATATCTTCTGTAACTTAGCAACTCTATTTTTCCATAGAGAGACTCTGACCTGCATGTACAAGGAGACAGGTAATAAAATGTCACTCATCATTGCACAGTGTACAGTAGCAGAAATGAAAAGAACAAAAAAAAAGTAAACTATAAATTTATCAACAGAAGCATAGATTCTATAAATACTTACAAAATAGGAAGTAAATGGCCGCTAAATGAATCAATTAGAACTACATGTACCAATATGGAAAATCTCAGTGTAAGTTTCAAAACAAAAATTAAGAAAACAAAAAGTGAGTCACAAAAAGTTATATACAATATGATAACTTTAATCTAAAATTTAAAATATTGTAAACTAAGTTACATGTTGTTTATGGACATGTGTATAGGCACAACAAAAATATAAAAGTTTGCATGAGAATGATACCAGGACAACAAAGTAGATATTATATTCTGGGGAGTAAAGTAAGGAATAGGCTTCTAGAAATTACAAAAGAAACCTCAACTTTACCTGTAGTGTTGTATTCCTTCATAAAAATCTGAAGCAATTGTAAAAAAACAGTGCCTGATTTCACAAAGTTGGATGGTGTATACATAATTCTATTACTATTACCATATCTCTGTGCCTAAAACGTTTTATAATGATATTGGATCACAAAAAATTGCAATGAGCTGTCTTGACTGAAAGCATTGAGTTTGGGGCTGAATTTTCTTAGACACAATCTCACAACCCTTGGGTTTTAGCAAAATGGCAGGTCTTCATGTGCAAGTGTCTCTAACCCAGATAGCATCCTAGCTCATTGTCAACCAGCCTGGTTTAGTTTTTCACTCACTTTATTTTACCTGGGATGCCAGAATCATGCTATATCAAATGAAGTCAAAATCCCCTCTGGAATCTTTGTTCTGCTTACAGGCAGCCAAAATTCTTTTCCACAGTCAGATCTTGTGTGTGATTCCTACACAATTTATGAACAAATCGGTCTACATGGACTCAATAATCACATTATTCTCGTGGAAAAAACTTCCAGACCTTTTCATATTCAAAATGCAGGCCAGAGTGTAAATAAGAATCCTCCTATGCCTTCAATCATGTAGTACATTTTTTGTGTGTTCTTTTTTCCTATATACAAAAAAATAATGGAGGGCCAGGGATATAGCTCAGCAGCAGAGACTACCTGGCAAACACAAGGTCATGAGTTCAATCCCCAGTACCAAAAGAAAAGAAAAGAAAAGAATAATGGAATTTAATTCTGGTTCTCTGCCCATAATTTCTTTCAGCTGCTCCCTCACTTCTCCAGGTAACAAAACTATGAACCACGCCTCTCACTCTGTCCTACTGGTGCACAGCAATCAGAGTTCTACCAAGGTGAAAATGAGATGTTGAGCTTGCATATAATCATTGGGCTGAGGCTTATACCCCAAAATTTCAATTCATAGCCTAGAAAAATGAGCAGGAAAGACATCTGGGAGTCCATTAGCCTTTCCAGCATACCTTCATCACAGGGTGCCCTTGATTGTCCCAGACAACTTTCCACTTGGAGGAATTCTTTCCTTTCAACATGATATCATGAACTTCCACCACATTGGGACCCACTTCACTATTTCTTGGCTGGCTGACATTAGGGAAATTTCTTAAACATTCTGTATTTTTAAAGACAAATATCTCAGGAGTAAAACTGGGAACTAAATAAGGTAGATTATGGGCTGCTACACTACAGTACTGCTCCACTGGTGTTACTTCCTGTCTTAGTCTTCTATGGCTGCATAACAAATAACCCTAAAATTTAGCTGAGCATAACAGTATATGCTAGTTATCTCACAGTATGCATGGACACAGTATGCAGTTCTCAGGACTTCACAGTCTGTGATCAAAATTGGCCAGGACTGTAGTTACCTGAAGACCTGTGTGTTGGCCAGATTGGCATTTCTGTGACAAAATACCTGACATAAACAACTGAAAAGGAGGAAGGATTTATTTTGTTTTATAATTTTTTTATTAGCACAAGTTTGTGGTACATAGTGAATATATTCATCACAGGAAGGTGGTACATGTAAATACTGCATCTTAATCTTTTTTACTTCCCATTCCTCTCACCCGCCTTTCTCCTCATTCCATTCCATCCATGTTCCCTTCCTATGTGAAAAAGGTCAACCATACAACCCTGTTTCCTACAATCTATCTTTCATTTTTTTCCTTTAAATTATTTATACCTTGGGTTTCTCATATAAGAGAAACTGTACAGTATTTAATATGCTTTGGCACATGCTAAGGGTAAGACTTACTTTGGCTCACAGTTTCAGAGGTTTCAGTCCATTGTCTGCTGACTCCATGGCTTTGGCCTGTGGAAGGGCAGAACATCACGAAGGAGACGCATGGTAGAGCAAAGCTGCCAACCTCAGGTAAGCTGGGAAGCAGAGGAAGGGCTCACTTCCAAAACAAAGCCCTTCTCACCAAATTACTGAACTATAAACCCATAAATGGATTAATCCATTCAAGAGGGCAGAGGACTCATACTATCACCTCTTAAAGGTCCACCTATGACCACTGCACTGGGACAAATGAATTGAAAGCCTTCACTACATGGCTTTCAAGGGCAATTCCAGATTGAAGCCATAGCAACCTGACAGAGGCAGCAACTGCTACCAAATTCTCACATGATTGTTGGCAGGATTCACTTCCTCATAGGTTGCTGGAATGAGGGTTCTGGTCCTCTACTGGCTGTTGGCCTATATTCCTTGTCCCTTTCAACTCTCCAACATGGCAGCAGGATTTATTAAAGTGAGCAAACCAAGAAGGAGAGAGAGAAGGAGAGAGAGGGGGGAGAGAGAGAGACAGAGAGAGAGAGAGAGAGAGAGAGAGAGAGAGAGAGAGAGAAGAGAGAGACACAGAGAGAGACACAGAGAGAGTGAAGCAAAGCACTAAAATGATGGAAATCTTAGTCTTTAGAAATCATGGTCTTGTAACTCAGGCTCAAAAGTGATGTCTCACCACCCACTGACATAAAACATGCCACATTCTGTTTTTAAAAGCAAGTCACTGGGTCCAGCCCATACACACAGGTAGGGTTCTACAAAGGAGCATGAGTACAGGAGGCAGAGCTGATTGGTAGCCACTTTTCAAGGATACCTACCCATATTTCTCTTTTTTTTCCATTTTAGGGAAAGAAAAATGTTGTCATTTTGACAGCAAAAAGACACTCTCACACATTGCCCTTTGTTCAATTTCTTTTTATCAGTGATTTGTAGTGCATCTACATATAATTTCTTACTCTTTCCAAGACTTTCCATTCATGCACTTACATAGAAAGTATAAAGTATTCCCATACGTGCGTGTCTCTGCAGCTTCTTTCCTTTGAGGATTTCTGATACATTACGATCAATTATGTAATCACTCTTCTAGAGCCTCCTTGTGTGAGCTACTGTGACTCAGTTGCTGAGGCAAAAATGTGCTAAGGCTCAGGATTTTTCTTGTGTTCAGCACTCTTTGGCCTGCAGGACCATCACAGCATGCCCTTGGATCTGGCAGTAGTTCTAGCTCTCTACAGGAGGCAGAGCCTGTACTTCTACTTCTTGGGATAACAAGAAGTGAGGAATCTCCCTGGCCCAACTCATGAAGACCAAAGACAAGCACCTGCCTCTGTCTCTTGCCTATACTTACCTACAGATGAGGAAGGCACTAACTTCCCTATTTCTTGTGTTTTACCAAGGTGCCGCCATGCCAGTTCAGACCCTGCACAGCTCTGCTAAGGCATCAGCTATTGCCACACTTGCACCAACTTCCAATACATTACAGAATACATTCATGTTCATACAGGGCATGCTATAGTTGAATATCCCTCAAGGGCTTGCTTGTTAAAAGCTTTTGTCCCTAGCCTGTGGTACTATTGCAAGGTGGAAGAAGTTTTAAGAGGTAGGACCTAGTAGAAAGAAATTATATTGGGGGTTTGCCTTGAAAGGGAGGCTAGAACCCAACCCCTTTTTTCTTTTTTTGCCTCCATCCACCATCAAGTGAGAAATTTTCCCTTTGACATCTTCCAGGTATGATTTGCCCAAAGCATTGAGGTTAACTGAATATAGACTGAAACCTCCAAAGCTGTGAGGAAAAAAACTTTCCTCTGTCTATATTGGCTATCAGGCATTTGCTACAGTATGGGAAAGGTAACAGAGGGAATCGTCATCACATCTGTGTCAAGAAACTCAAGCAAGCAAAAACCTGCTTCTTTTTGTCTTTATTAAGCAGCTTTGCCCTTTTGAAAAACCTACTGGCTTTCAGAGTTTGATGAACAAACTTTAATTGCTTATATTGTTGTCAGTTTGCTCACCTGGCCCCTCCCTGCCTCTCTCTATTCTGTCCTCCTTCCCCCACTGCTCCTCTCACTGTGGGGAAGCAGCACTAGTCACCTCCTTCCTTTGCTTTTGTCCACATTATCTCCTGTATCTGTGAGGTTCTCTCCATCTGACTAGTCTTTCTCCCTTAGAATTCAGTCAGGGGCCACCTTCAGGAAATTGGGCACCAGTTGCTAAGCCCCATAGTGATGCCTGTGTGACAAAATATTGTGCCATCATAGGACTTACTACATTATATTGAAATGTCCTACAGGATAAATATTTCTAAACTGAAAATTTGAAATGTTCTGAAATTCACAACTTTTTAAGTGTCGGCATGACTATTGAAAAGTTTCAGATTTTGGAGCATTTAGATTTCAGATCTTCTGAGTAGATTTGTCCAACTGGTAAAGTCTGTGTATATATATATATATATATATATATATATATATATATATATAATCTCAAAGTCTTCGAAGTCTGAAACAACTCAGGTTTCAAGTATTTCAGGTGAGGGACAGTCAACCTGTATTTGTGTGCCTCCCTTGCCTTGGCTACATTCTCCAAGATGTGCCTATGCCCATGTTACTGGCTAATGGTTATTAGCATTCTTTTATATCAGCTACTGTACCACCAAAACATAGGCATTATTTTTATCTCCACTTTGTGAATTAGGAAACCAAGGTTGGTAAATGTTAAGTAGTTTGTTTAAGGAAAGAAAGGAGCAGAGAACTTTAAATATAATCTATCAGACCCCCAAGTCCATGCACATAGCTATGAGGCCACATTCTCTAGTTCAAGTTCTTACCTAGACCTCAACATTTTGTCCTTACCACCTACAACCCTATAGGCAGGACAGTCCTCAGTGTTTGCCTAATACAACTAAATTGGATCCAGTTGTTTATACAAGAGGAAATTACATTCCTCCTGCCTTCATCAGAGCCATGGGAAATGAACAGTTCCTTTTATGTGCATGGATTTTAAATATATTTATCTCATTTGTTCCTAAGTGACAGGGTAATCATCTTTCTCATCAATACATGCAGGCACAATGCAACTGCAGATAAAATAGCTGTATGCTTGTGAACATAATTTGTTGCTGAAATGTGACCAACTTGTACTTACATGTCTGCAAATTTGGCTCTGAGATGCACATCAATTTGACTGAGGTGCATTCTTAAAAATTAGGTAGGAAAAGCATTAGCCACATTGCACAATGTGCAGTCATTTATAAAGTGGCTCTCTACTGTTGCTGAGTCAAGGCTGTTTATGGATCGTGCCTCCCTGTCCTCTTAAATACCAATGTCTTGTTCTCTGGGGAAAGAGAATGATGTATATTTCTAATTATAACCAACCAGACTCATTCACACTCTGGTTGGTTCCCTGCAGGTTACACTATTTGCCAATATCCATTTAACTGTAGCTTTAACAGGAAAAACTCCCAAATCTAATCGGCTAGAAATTCTTAGTCTCTTTCCCACTTTAACGAAGTCATATTTTTGTACTTGAGGTCATCTTTATATATGAAAGGGGACTAACACTGGGAGAAAATTGGTATTAAAAATAGGACCAAGTTCAGACACTGCCACTCTAGAGCTCAAGGAAGATTCTGCCTTTTATTATTAATGCTTTGTGCTCACACTCTCCCTCTACCTAGAGAGCACACCAAGGTTCTTCAGTGCCTGCTGGAGCTCAGCAGGTGCCAGGGTTGGCAGCTGTTGGAAGGTTTTGGTTTCCTTCTGCCCATCCTGTGGAGGTCTAATAGCAGGGTGACTAAAGACAAAGAGGAAGTCTATCCCTGAAACCCGGACCTACTCTCCAACTGTCTCCTCCCTCCTCCTAATGCCTCAACCCTGAGTAACACCAACCCCAAATTCTCAAGTTAGGGATGGAGGTCATTACCAATCAGCTAACTCACTGAATTAAATACTGAAAGAGTGCTGCCAATAAGAGAGCTCCTCCTGGTCAGATATCCTACTTGTTGATAATGGTCCTGCTTATCAGCCTCACACAAAAGTCTCTCCAGCGATGGAATTCCAAAAAAAATTAAGGACCTATATTTTAAGCAAGTGAAAGCTTTGTAGAAAATCTTGGGTTTGACTGCATAATAGATTGTGCTAAGACAAGCAAGCAAAGAGGATGGGAACATTGGCTGATATTTTCCATGGCAAACACTATGCTACCTTCTGAATTCAGAGTATCTTATATGTTCACTTCATCCTTTGAGTAGATATGAAATTCACATTCTTACAATTGAGAAGACTGAGGTTCAAGGAAGTCAAATAACTCTTCCAGGTCACATACCAGAATGGAAATTTAACCTTGGTCATCTGATCTCCAAAGAGTACATTTTTCCCCTTAAATTCCACTTAGGTGCCCGGGGCCCACTGTTGGCTCAGTCCAATTAGAGGTAAAGCATTTTTATGAGGAGTCAGGACAAAAGTTGCTCTTCTAGTGAAGAGGGCATGCAAAAGTTCCACAGTTGATAGGACACAAATGATTAGAATTACAGAATTAGATCACTTTTGATGAAGACTCCAGTGGAGGACTGAAGAATACCTTTGGATAATAGGAGAGAAGGTAAAGAACTTCTGGTATAGTGAGGAAAAGGGAGGGCACATGAGTTGATTTGGTGAGATTTCAAGGAACACATAAGCTTAGCCATAAGGAGCACAAGAAGAGGCGAAACATCCTCTCCTCACAATGATACCCCTGAGGACCCTCTTCCACCTGAAGTAGCCCAAGTTAAGGTCCCACTGACTTGACTTTATTGGTGAATATCCTTTCTCTGAGCATACCTGGTCATACAGCTACAGCTAGCAGGTCGCTCTCTATCAAAGTGCACCTTGCATCATCAAACAACCACATCCTGAAAAAGACAATGGAAAGCCAATTTATCTTCCAATCTGTCTAGATTATTTTTCTCTTGTTGCTGAGACAAAATACCTGAGGCCCAAAATTAAGGAAGAAAAGGTTTATTTAGCTCACAGTTTATGGAGGTTTCAGTCCCTACCTGTCTGGCTCCAAGGCAGGGTGGTGTGGCAGAGGGCAACAGTTTATGGTGCTGAGAAACAGCAAAAGCAACAAAATGGAGGAGCTCAGAAAAGACTCTTTCTGTCCCTTATATTGTTTGTAGGCCACACCCACCCTAGGATGTGTAGCACTCACACCCATAATCCCAGCACTGGACTATGAATTAATCAAAATTCTAGAAGCCTGCCCCATGACTGCATAAGGCTTTGGAGGGACATCCAGACTCAAGCTGTAACATTTCACCTCTGAACCCCAAAGACTCATGCACATCCTTTATGCAGAACACATTTAGTCCATCTTCAAGAGTTTTCAAAGTTCTAACAGCTTTAGCATTGTGAAAAGCCAAGGTCCCAAGTCTTCTCTGAGATTTTAGGCAAACACCTAGCTGTAAGCCCCTGTACACATGAAAAGAAAGTCAAACACTCTTAACATTCAATGGCACAAGATAGATATTTCCATTCCAAAGCTACAAACAGGGGCATACAAAGGATTGGAACCAAAGCGAGTATAAAATCCAGCAGGGCAGACATGAAGTCCTGCAGTTCCATGTGGAACACGTGAAGCAATCTGTGGTGAGTTATGAACGGCAAAAGGTTTGTGTGACTCTGCCACGACAGAACTTCCAGTGGTTGTAGCTCCAGGGCTTCTCTCTTAGGCCCGTTCTGCTCAGTCATACAGCTTTCCTTAGATGATCCACGTTCCTGGCTTTTCTAAACTTCTGAGGTCTCCACGGCACTTTTGGCTTCACTCATAGTTTCACACATTGCAACCTCAGGGGCACACTGCCTGGCCTCCCAGGCCTTCTTCTGAAATCTAGGTGGAAGCCTTTTTTTAAAAAAAAATGAAGAAAGAATAAAAATAATGATACAGAATTTCAAAACAAAATAATAGGAGATTAACAATGGTTAATATATAACATATTGTTATCTTCAGAGTAGTTGTTCAGATTATAAGATATAGGCATAAAAAATGATGGAACAATCAAACCATGAAAGCACAAACTATTTTTTTTTTGATGAACTAACAGAAATTAGTAGTACAGTTACTTATTGGGCAGTTTCTTCCCCTTTTACTTTCACATTGCCTATTGTACATTTTGGATCTATTTACTCTTCACTTTTTTACACTAGTGAGACAATACAATGTTTACACAGGTAGGACTGATTTATTTCACTTATGGGTATGGTCTCAAGTTGAATTCATTTACCTATAAAAACCTCAAGTTTATCCTTATTTATAGCTGAGTGATAGTCCATTGTATAAAAATACCACATCTTTTTTGTCCATTCTGTGGTTGATGGGCATTTGGGTTGTTTGCAAGACCTAGCTAATACAATTTGTGCTACTACAAACATGGGTGCACATATATCATTGTGGCATGATGTTTTCAATTCTTCTGGGAAAATACCCAGAAGGGAATATGTGGATTGAATGGAACTTCCATTCCAAGTTTTTTGAGGAATCTTCATACTGATTTCCACAGTGATTATATCAATCTACCCTGCCACCAACAGAGGAGAAGTGTTCCTTTTTCCCCACAACCCTACCAGTGTTTGTTATTGGTTGATTTATTGATGATTGCCATTCTTTCTTGAGTGAACTGGAGTCTCAGTGTTGTTTTAAATTGTATTTCTCAAATGACCAGTTATGTTGAACATTTCTTTCACATATTTATTTGCCATTTGTATCTCTTCATCTGACAAGTGCATATTCATCTCAGATGCCCATTTTTGGATTGGGTCTTTGAATTTGGGGGCCTGACTCTGGATAGAAATCCTTTGTCTGAGGGACAGTTGACTAAAACTTTTTCTCATTGTGTGGGTTTTCTTTCTCACTTTTTTGTCGATTTCCTTTGATGTGCAAAATCTTTTTAATAAGATGAGATCCTAGTTTTTGATTCTTTGAAGTACTTCCCATGCAGTTTGTGATTTGTTCATGAACTCTTTGCCTACCCCATGTCTTCAAGACTTCTACTTACCTTGTCTTCCAGTACTTTCAGTGTTTTTGTTTTATTATTTAGATTTTTAATCCATTTTGACTTTAGTTTAGTGCATGGTGATAGACATCTGTCTAATTTTAACCTTCAGCATGTGGGAACTCAGTTTTTCCAACACCATTTATTAAAGAGACTTTCTTCCACTGAATGTGTTTGGAACCTTTGAGAAAGATAAGGTGATTGAGTGCCTTTGTAGTTGTATCTGCATCTTCTATCTGCTCCACTGATCCTCAGGTCTGTTTTTCTTTTGCCAGTACCATTCTGATTTTATCACACATAACTTTGTACTATAATTTCAAATCTAGGATTGTGATGATTCCTGCTTTGCATTTGTTTCCCAGGATTGCCTTTACTGTTCTAGATATCTTCTGCTTCCAAATGAATTTTAGGAATATTTTTCTAAATCTGTGATGTACACAAATGGTATCTTGACTGGAATTACTTTAAACCTGTATATAACAGCTTTGGGAGTATGGCCATTTTCACAATGTTGGTTCTTCCTATCCAAGAGCAAGGGATATCTTTCCATTTTATGATATCCTCTTCAATCTTCTTTTTCAAAGTACTGTAGTTTTCAATATATAGATCTTTTACATCATTTGTTAAATTGATATGTATTTCATTTTTGGGGTACTATTGTGAAAGATGTTATTTCTGTAATTTCTCTCTCAGTGAAATTGTGTATAAGAATGCTGTTGATTTTTGAGTGTTGATTCTGTATCCAGCTATGATGCTGAATTTGTTTATCAACTGTAGTAATCTTTTGGTGGAGTTTTTGGGGACTTCTGTGTAGAGTATCATGTCATCTGCAAATAATGATAATTCAAATTCTTTCTTTCCTATATTTATTTCTTTTATTTCTCTCTCTTGTCTAATTGTTCTAGCTAATGTTTCCAGAACTATATTAAATAGGAGTGGTGACAGTGGACACTCTTGTCTTGTTCCTGATTTTAAAGTGAAAGCTTTTAGTATTTCTCCATTTAGTATAATGCTGGCTATTGGTTTGTTATTTGACTTTTAAAAGATTGAGGTAGAGGCTATCTATTCTGATTTTCTGCAGGGTTTTTATCATGAATGAGTGTTGGACTCTATCAAAAGCTTTTTCTTCACCTATTGAGATGGTCGTGTGATTTTTTTGTCTTGGGCTCTGTTGATGTGATGTATTATATTTATTGATTTCTGTATGTTAAACCATTCCTGCATTTCTGGGACGAATTCCACTTAGTCGTGTTGTATAATCTTCTGGATGATTTGCCACATTCTATTTGCTAGTATTTTATTGAGAATTTTTGCATCTGTGTTCATTAGGGAGATTGGCCTATATTTCTCCTTTTGGGTTGTACCTTTTTCTGGCTTTGGTATCAGAGTAATACTTGCCTCTAGTAATGAGTTTTGGAGAATTACTACCCTTCTGACTTCCTTAAAAAGTTGGAGGAGTATTGGCATTAAATATTCTCTAAATTTCTTGTAGAATTCAGTCATGACTCCATCAGGACCTGGGCTTTTCTTTCTTGGTACTTTTAAAATTACATTTTCAATTTCAGTAGCTGATATTGGGTTATTCAAAACTTTATATCTTCTTGAATGAGCTTTGGCAATTCATACATTTCTAGGAATTTGTCCATTTCTTCTGTGTTTTCCACCCTATGTGAGTAAAGATTTTCAAAGTATTTGTGATCTTCTGAATTTCCACAGGATCTGTAATGATTTCACCCTTCTTATTCCTTATTGCATGAATTTGAATTTTTTCTTTCCTTTTCTTGTTAAGGTTGGCTAGGGGTTTATCAATTTTGTTTATTCTTTCAAAGAATCAACTCTTCAATTCATTAATTTTTTGTTTTGATTTCTTAGCCTCAATTGTGTTAATTTCTGCTCGGATCTTTATAATTTCCTCCCTTCTATGAGCTTTGGTCTTGACTTGCTCTTCTTTTTCTAGAAGCTTGAGGTACAGCATTAAGTAGTTTATTTGTGCTCATTCTGTTTCCCTGATGTGAGAACTCACTGCTATATACTTTCCTCTTAGGACTGCTTTCATTGCATCCCACATGTTCTAGTATGCCTTACCTATGTTTTCATTTCATTGTAGATATTATTTAATTTCTTCTTTAATTTCACCTGTGCCCCATTGGTTGTTTAGGAGGCTGTTATTTAATTTCAATGTGTTTATGTCAGTTTTGTAGTTTCTTTTTCCATTAACTTCCAATTTCGGTGAACTATGGTCAGATAATATGGAATTGTTTCAATTCCTTTGCATTTATTTTTATTTATTTATTTATTTGGTACTGGGGATCAACTCACAACTTTGCACCTGCCAGGCACTTATACCACTGAGCTAAATCCCCAGCTCCTTTGAATTTATTTAAGTGTGTTCTATGGGCTAGCATATGGTCTGTTTTTGAGAATGTCTCACATGCAGCTGAGAAGAATGTGTATTCTTATGTTGTTGGGTGAAGCACTCTGTAATGTCTATTAAGTCCATTTGTTCACAGGTTTGATTCAGTTCTGCTATTTCTTTGCTGACTTTTTGTTTCGTTGATCTATCTCTTGGTGACAATGAGGTATTAAGGTCCCTCATTAAAATTGTGTTATTGCATATGATTTTTCATGTCTACTAGTATTTGTCTTATATATTGGGTGCTCCCATATTTGGCACATATATATTTATGGTTGTTATCTCTTCTTCTTGAATTTTGCCCATAAGAAGTATGTAGTGACCTTCTTTATCTCCTTTGATCATTTGTGGTTTGAAATTCACATTGTCTGCAAACAGAATAGCTACCCCCTCCTTTTTTTCTGAGTTCCTGTTGCATGGAAAACTGTTTTACATCCTTTGACTTTCAGTCTATAAGTTTCTTTTTGAGTTAAATGTGTTTCTTGTATATAGCATATTGTTGGATCTTATTTCTTGTACCATGCTCTCGATCTGTTTCTTTTAATTGGTGAATGGAGGTCATTTAGACTGATGCTTATAACTGATATATATATAGGGTTATCTTTGTCATGTTATATTCCTGTTGTTGGTTTCCTGCATTTCCTCTTTGTTTAATTGCTTGTCCTGCCTGGGGGTATCTTTCTGTTGTTCTTCTGGGAATTGTGCTCATTCTTATCTCTATCTAGAATATCTTTCAGTACTCTTTCTAGGGTTGGTTTGGTGGACACGAATTTCTTCAGCTGTTCTTTGTCATGGAAGTATCTTATGTCTTCATTAATTTTGAAAGATAATTTTTCAGGGTAGATCAATCTGAGTTGGAAATTGTTTTCTTTTAGGGTTTGGAATACTTCACTTCAAGGTCTTCTTGATGTGATGGTTTGTGTTGAGTAGTTGGCCATGATTCTAATGGGCTTTCCCTGATAGATGACCTGTTTCTTTTCTCTAACAGCTTTTATTATTTTGTTTTTGTGCTGAATTTCTGGGCTCCTGATTATTATATGTCTGGGCAGAATTACTTTTGGTTATGGCTGTTTAGGGTTGTACACACCTCACTCATCTGTATATCAGATTCTGTTCCCATGCTTGGGAAATTTTCTGCTGTTATTTCTACAAACAGTTTTTGTATATCATTTGTGTTGACTTGTGCATTTTCACTGACACCTATCAGATTATATTGTTTTCCTTTGCATCATCTTGGAGCTGTTATACTCTTATTTCATGGTACCTTTTCATTTTTAAGCAATCTTTCCTTTCACAAATGCTAGCCATGATCCTGTCTTCAAGGTCTGAAAGTCCATCTTCAGTTTTGTTCAAGTAGTTTTGTCAGCTTTCAGTGGAAGTTTTAATTTCCTATATATGTCTTTGGGTTTGTTTCATGCATTCTATTTCTTTCCTATACTGTTCATTCAAGGTTTTCATTATTTACCTATGCCCCTGTACCTTTTAATCTATATCTTCTCTAGCTATGCTGAGGAATTTCTTCCTTAAGTCTGTCATTTCTTTTTTTACCTGAGAGATTATTTCTGATCTGATTTCCTCTATAGCCTTGTGAATTGTTTCTTTACTTCACATGCTATTTTCAACTGTGTTTCTTCCAATTTATACTATGTCAATGTCTCCTGTACTTGTTCCAGATAGGCTGGGGGTTTGAGATTGTATTTTGCTTTTTTGTTTTGTCATTTTTGCCTTCTCGGTTGATATTTCAGTCTTTTCAACCCTGCTCCATCATAAATGTCTTAGGGTCCTACTGTGTGACTGACATTCACCTATTTGCATGATTCCTCAGGATAGGGGAGGGGCCAGTCACTTGAATTTCTCCCACAGGGCCAGATAGGTGAGTCCTGGATTCTTTCTCTGCTGACTACCCTAGGAGCATTAACCTGGACCAATCCTTAGCTTGTATTATTACTGTGACTTCAGATGTTTGCAGGCTGCCAGACCCACCTGTCCATGGTGTGCACCCCAGTCAGTGCCCTACTGTGTCACTAGGGGTCTTTCAATTCCACCAGGTTCCTCTAGGTGGGGGGAAGCCTTGCTGGCACTCTCACTAGCTGGCCTGGAGTCCTCTGTGTGGAGAAAGGGCTCACTCACATTCTTGATGGCCCTTCGAGGTCCTCTGGGTGGGGGAAGACTTATCTGCACCCTTGCCTGCCCACCAAGGCCCTCCAGGTCAGAGAAGGGGTTGCCAAGGCTCCTACCAACCCACAGAAGTCCTCTGGTTTTGGCAAGGACTCACCTGCTTTCTCACTTGCCTGCTGAGGCATCGCCACATCACCTGTCAGTCCACTGAGGTACTGCAGGTGGGGAGAGGGTTGCCAACACCCCTGCTGGCTGGTAAACTCCTCCATATGTGGGGGAGAGCTGCTGAGCTCCTCTGAGTGGGGGGGTCACCAAGGCTCCTGCTGGCCCACTGAGGTACTGCAGGTGGGGGAAGCAGTCACCAATGCTCCTGCTGGCTGCTGAGCTCCTCCAGATGGGGAGAGGGGTCACTGACACTCTAGCCAGCTGCGGGGTTCTTCTGGGTGTGAGGGAGGGGTCACTGACACTCCACCACCTGCTGGGCTCCTCCAGGTATCTGGAAGCTTTTTAACCTCAGAACCTTTGCATTCTGCATGCACCTAAAACCTGTATCACATGGGTGGTGCCACGGTCTGCTGCCAGATGAAGCAGTAGCAAGGCTTCCCTCTCTTGGCTGTAGGAGTTGAGTGCCTGGATGAATGGGCACTCTGAACCTGATTCTGAGGAACAAATTCTCTATGCTACTGCCATTCTGGAACCTGTCAAAAGTGCCACTATTTTGGTGTGGCTGCCACTATTCTGGAACATGATGTGGCTGTCACCATTCTGGAACATGGTGCTCGGTAGCTTTTTACTCAGAGAAAAGTCTTTCACTTTTGCAGTTTTGAGATTGCAAAGGGTGGAAAATTGCTCCTTCTTGTGAAACCCTCAGGCCATCTCTTCTATTCTCCTATTCTTTCTCAACAATAGAGATCTCCTAGCTCTATCTTGGCAACCTACAGCTTTACTGGAGCTTCTTTTCTGGCCAAACTCACAACATTTTAGAACATTGTGCAGTGCTCTTTGATCTTGATTTGCAACACAAATATGGTTGAAAGCCCACAACAATAGCCATGCCACCACCGCAACTTCTGACTGTCTTGAAATTTCTTCTGCCAGACTAATTAGTCTGCTGCCCTTAATCTTAGTCTCAGACAAAGTTTCTGGACACAAGCAAAATGCTGACAAACTTTCTGCCAAGCCATAACACACATCATCTGGAGTCCAACAACCAATGCAGTCCTTCTTCCCAGCAGAAATCTCTGGAGAATTTTCTTTACCAACAGTATGTCTCACAGTCTTCTGGTCTTCTAAACTCTGACCAGAATCTCCCACACAGAACAGCCTAAGGTGTTTCAGTGCTACTCTTTCATGTGACATCTCTGAAACTTTCCAAATTCTTCCTACAAGCCATTCCGAAAGGCTCTTGAGCCACGTGGTCAGGTATAGTCACAGCAATGACCCCACTCCTCTGGTACCAAATTATATGTTAGTTACTTTTCTCTTGTTGCTGGGACAGAATGCTCAAAACCCAAAATTAAAGAAGCAAAGGTTGATTTAACTCATAGTCTGTGGAGGTTTCAGCCCATAATCAGTTGGCTCCAAGGCAATGTGGCATGGCAGAGGACCAACAGTTCATTGCAGCAGAAGACAGCAAAAGCAAGAAGATCCAAAAGGGGGGAAAGAGAGAGAGTAAGCCTCTTTCCCTCCCTTAAATCTTATGCAGGTTACCCACACGAGGGTGGTTTTAGCATTTACAACCATAAGGCCAGCATTGGACCATGAATTAATCACAAACTGTAGAAGCCTGTAACAAGGCCTACCTGAGGCTTTGGGGGGACATTCAGACTCAAACCATAACACAAGCAGTTTTTAAAAATACTGAAGACTGAGGTAGGCAGAGCGTTGTGAGTTCGAGGCCGGCTTGGGCTACAATGGGAGCGCAAGGCCGACCTGAGCTACGTAGTGTGACCCTGCCTCAAAAAACTAGGGCCGGGAGTTGGGCTCAGTGGCTTAAGCGCCTGTCTGGCAGGCGTGAGGTTGTGAGTTTGAACCTCAGTGTCGCAAAAAAAAAAATAAATAAATAAAAATAAAAATACTAAAGAAACTTGCTATCATCCTATGGGAAATCCTTACAAAACAGAATGGTCATTTGGGATACAAATAATCCCACTATATACATCTATTTTCTAAGCCCCAATTATGGAAGGAATTTTTCTTCTTCTTACATACCCGTGGGTTTGGGGACATGTATTTTCATGCACATTTATCCTGAAATTGTGTCTTTCTTCAAATTGCATAAGGGCCTTGACAGCAGAATGTGTGGGATGCATCTTTCCAAACTATGTTGAACAAGGCCTGTGGGCTGGCCTGGCTGACTCTGACACCCTGGGGGATGGAACAGTGTCTTACTCATTACAGACGTCGTTGTCTGGCTGCATGCAAGGATGTTTCATGTAAGTTGGCCCTTCTGTGGGGGCAGCCTTGTTCGGTTCCATTCTTCCAGGTCTCTATGGTTCATCTTTTCAAACTAACAATCCTAAATGTCTACAAGAGTTACATTCTTTGGCTAACTTTCTGTCTTCTCAACAGGATGAAGCAGCATAATCAGAGAAAGAGAAATGACCATCAAATCATGCAAACTGAGCTCCAATAGCACCTTTGGTGATTACTGGCTGTGTGGGCAAAGGACTAAACTTAACCTCTTTTAAGGTCTGTTTATTTTCACAATGAGATCAACAGCACTTATTCCAAAGAAATATGAATATGAAATGAGTCTGGGTTATAGTAGGTCCATAGTAAATGATAGTCATATATATAAGCTTACTTCTTTGAGTTTCCAAATTTTAATGAAAGTGCTTTGCAAGACAAATGGAACTCATTTTTATACATTTTTTCAGCAGTTCCATACACATGAATTTATTAAATGAAACCATTGGAGAAGTGCATACATATATTTAACAGAGTGTGAAACACTGAAGACAACCTAAATGTTCACCATAATCACTTACTTATGATTCCCTGGTGTAAGATACACAGAGAACTTAAAGGTTTTGATGAAGTTTCTCTTCAGATCAACTCTGTGGGATGTTATGTTGTTATCTTCATTTTAGAGCTGAAGAAATTAAGATCAGGACATTTGACATGTCCAACTCACAACAGGACAATCTTGTTTTTTGGTACGGAGTATAATTATACAATGATCTATTGAGATACTTAGAAGCATTCACTTATACGACAAGATTTCAGTGAGTGCCTACTATGTGCCAAGCACTGTTCTAAATGCTGGGCACACAAGGCAATTAAAATAGTCCCTGCCCTCAAGCTACTTTTCACTGACCTGAGAAGACAGCTGCAATATCAGGAGATGTGAGGAAGGCAGGTTAAATAACTACACTCCATGCACAACATGGTCCATTTATTATTCAATTAATAGTTACTGAGCCTGATTTGTTGACCCTTCAGTGATCTATGAGACCCTCAAAGTCTGAAAGGTCTGGTTCTTTCTGTCTCCTTATTTGGAGGTCCAGACCAGGAGCAGACACTGGGAGCCGGTGCATTAGAACAGGCTTGTTGACCAAATAAGTGAGCAAAAGAGCGTGGGTTGTCCAAAAGACGACAGGTTTTAGAACACTATTTCTGTAAATTTTAACACAATCATTACGAAAGAACCATTCTCAAAAGAAAACACTAAAACTCCTTAGAAGTTTAGCCAGTGAAATTCCTCCCTCTTTCTCCATCCTTTAGAAGTAATTCTTAACATTTTGATGTATAATTTTCATATACCCAGCTATGGCCCCTCAGAAAAGTCTCCCTTGGCCACTCCTCCCTCACCCTGGGGACCTATACATTATTCTAAATGTATAAAATGATATTTGGTTGGCTAAAGGGCTGATTTAAATTCATACGTATCTCCATAAAATGTATTTATGCACATATACTTATCATGCATCCAGACAGCATATAACTGAGGGTGTATACGTGTCTCTCCAAACCACACCTCAAATTAATTGCAGGTACAATGCATTTTTGGCTCCAGTTTTAATTTCAAGGCCCTCCTTACTAAAGAGTTACCATTGCTAAACTCAATTAACATCCCCGTGTCTTGTTGTAAACACCCTGTGTTCCCAGGGTTCCTTAGTTACAAGTCCCCAAACTCAGTGCTGCCTGGCTTGGACCAGCAGCCCCAGATCACCTGGTTGCCTTGAGAAAGAAACAGAGCACAGCCCTCTTGACAGAACTAACAAGCTCCTTCAGGATTTATTGCAAGCTTCAAATAAGAGAAAGAATGCCACCCATGTTCTGTGTCTCTGTGGAGGTAAGAAACATCTGGCATGCCTCAGGGATAGCACCCACACCCAGGTCTTCTGATGTATTTGGTTGTTAACTAGATTGTATCACTGAGTTTCATTGTAATTATTTACACACCTGTTCTTCTGTGCAGCAATGAGTTTTTGTGCACATGGAATCGGTCTTACTTATTTCTGTGTCAACGGTGCAGGTCTGTGTCACTTCTGTCGTAGACTACATTAAGATGAATGGGTGGGTGGATGGGTGGACAGGTGAATTGATGAATGAGTAGATGGATGGGTGGATGAATGAATGGGCAAATGAATAGATGGTGGATGGATGGGAGGATGAGTGGATGATGGTTGGATGGATGGGTGGATGAATGGATGGGTGAGTGGATAGGTAGATGAGTGGATGGTAGATGGTTGGGTGGGAGGGTGAATGATGGGAAGATGGATGGATGGGTGGATAATAGATGGGTAGATGGGTGGGTAGATGGTGTATGGATGAATAGATTTGTGAGTGGAATATTTTCTAGGAGAGTCATATGAGAGTTGTTTTAAAAAATATTTATATATTCTTAAACATTGTCAAGTGCTATCTCATCAGATGATGAGGCTTGATAAGCAATAGCAGGTAGTTATGTTGACTGGCACCAGTCCTTGTATATATCAGGCTCTACTGCAAGGTTATGCCTCATCTGTCTTCTGCCTCTGTATCACCACCAGTATCTCTCCGTGTCATTCCCCCTTCTGCATCTCTCTCAGCCATAGTTTAGATTACTGGAGCTCAAATTAATTGCATCATAGGTGTCCCCAGAGGGCTCTAGAAATCTTGCCAGTGGGAACCATCTAATCAGTGTGTAAATACGTGACTTGCTACTTTAGAACCCTTCTTTGACACTCCAGAATAACAAGCCATCACTGCTGGTTCACGATCCCAGATCAAAACACACTTCTATCAATATTCCCCACATACGCACACTCTCTACAGTGGTTATAACTCAATCCCTTTTTCCTCCTGCTCCTCTTCTCCCTCACTGCCAAGGTCTCATTAGAGATTTCTTGTCCATCTCTGGGAGGTAGCCACATGCTGGCTGGAAAGTCCACTGGCCCAGTTAGATTTCCTGCTGACGATGTCAGTAACCCTGATTTAGTTTATCCAACAACTCAATTGTTCCAATAGAAGTGATTGCTTAAAGTTCTACAGTACACTTTGATTAATCCTTTCTTGAAACCCTTCAGTTTACAAGAGTCAGAAATTAAGTTACGGACCTCCAGTATCCGAAATCAGTGCCTGATTGTTATTAGCATTAGCCACCTGTGCTGGCAGGGATTGTCAGAAAATGTCTCCAGCTGTGCCTGCCAAGGGGCATGGAAGGCAGCTGGCAGCCCCTGCTCTCTTTGCTGTCTCCACAGCTATTGGCCCTGGCCAGGCAGGACATTGGAGCTGGGACAGAATTCAGTGTGCACCAAATTTCCCTGTGTTACCCAACATCTTTCAACTGCCTTGTTAGTAAGCCCTGGTGCTCAAAACAGGGTTGGTATTTTTAATTCTCATTCTTTTCCTTACGTTATTGATTCATCTGAAAAGAAGACAGAAATTTCACCTTTACACTGTCATCTTGCTATGGTTTCAATGTTTGTGCTTCCCTCTCTGAATTCATCTGATCTCCAGTATCATATTAGAAGGTGCAGCCTTTGGGAGCTGATTAGGTCATGAGGGCAGGTCTCTTGAGAAGAGATTAGCGCTCTTACAGAAGAGGCTCAAGGGAGCTCATTTGTACCAGGTGAGGACACAGCAAGAAGATACTATCTATGAAACAGAAAATGGCCTGCCATATCTGCTGGTCCCTTGAATTTGGACTTTCTAGCTTCAAGAACTGTAAGAAACACACGTCTATTGTTTCTAAGTTACCCAGTTTAAAGTATTTTGCTATAGCAGTCTGAAAGGACCAAGATGATCTTCAACCATATGTCTTCCTCTGAGTTTCAAAGTAATAATAGGAAGAGTTTATCCCCCATGGCCATTTTTCTGCAAGCTGAAGGGAGCTTCGTCTGCTATCCTTTCAGCTCATTTGTCTGACTGTCTTTGACAAATGCTCAGACTCTCCCACTGCCCCGAAGTTGTCCTGCTGCCTGGGTACTCACAGCCCCAAGGTCAGTTGGTCCAGCCAGCTGTGGGCCTGACACCTGGGTAGATGTCACCAGTCCTCAGTGTCCAGTCTGGTGAGTTATTCTGCACAGCTTGGAGGAATAGAATACCTGGAGCTTTGTCATGCGCTTCATTCAAAACAGGATATGCCCATGTGAGTTCAAGCCGTGGACTAAGAGTTCAAGACCAGCTCTGCTTCACCCCTTTGCTTAGCACAGAGCTCCAGGTTTGCTCAGCTCTGGTTGTCACAAAGCTATGGAGACTGCACTGCTTTCATGAGGGTAGCAACCTCCAGCGCTGCAGGGTGAACCTCAAGGTCAGCAGCTGTGCCCAAGGCTGATGCTTCTTGCACTTTCCAGGCCTCAGAATGGGTCCCCCAAATGATCTCCCCAACTCCCCAAGACTTGAAGACGCTTGGCCCCTTCATGTCTGATAATCATATAATTCATTCGGCACCCAAGCAAGGCAGGCAAGGGCAGAGGAAAAGTAATGTCTGGGAGGGCCCTAGTCATTCCATTTCCCAGTCGTGCTGTTGAGTGAAGGGTCCTCATCTGTGTAAGTTCTTGGTGACCTGAAGTTCAGGTGACCAATGTGGGAGACTGTGACATTGCCACTTGCTGGCCTTGCAGAAAGTTATGGGGTGGTTTTGGAAGGAGGTGCCATCAGGGTCCCAAAGCTAAGAATGTAAAATAAGATGTAAAGAAGATAATCCTAGAAGTACTAAAATATTTTTGAGGATAGAAATGAGTCTCTGGAATGCTAAAAAGATACCACATGGTAGGAATGGCACCAGGTAAGTCAAGATGTGGATTTCCAGACAACCCTTGACCTTGATACTTGTGGTCTTGACCGAAGTAGCCAAACTCTGAGACAATGGCTACCTCAAATGAAAAACAGGCACTGTTATTTCTTTTTCACAAGTTTGGCATGAAGTTTTACTGGAGATCTATGAAGATATTGGAAAATGATGGTGTGCTTATAATATTACTATAAGTTATGAATAACCATGGTAGTGATAGATTCTAAAAGTTTGATTTCGGTATATCTCAAAACTTGGGAGGAAAGAGGATTTTTTATTGCTCAATGTTTTTGAAGTGTTTTATGTCATATATCCCTCAATAAATCTCTTACATTGTGAGCAGTCTATAGTCATATGCCTGTAGGCATATATATAGAAAAACAAGGTTTCATATAACAATGCTTTCTTCGAAAATAAAATGGATTTTGCTGTTTTCTATTGTTCTTTATTCTACTTGAAATAAATTACTGGGCATACTCCTTGAAATTAATATAAAATCCACCAATGGCTACAAGTACAGTTTAAAAGCATTAATCTATATTAGAGATCAGAGGAACTCTGTAAAAGACAAGAGAGAACATTTTTAGACTTTGCAAACCATAGCACCTTCATTGCAAAAAGCAACCATACACAATACATAAATGAATGGGTGACACTGTAACTTAGTTACATTTGCAAAAGTAAAAAGGTAGCCAGATTGCTTACCTGGACCCTGATCTCAGTGAATTTGAGCTCTTTAGGGATAAATTTACTATAAGACTGTAAGATAATGGTGCAAGTAACTTTAAAAACAGCTTAGGTCTCAAAATCCAATGTAGAGCTTTCTGACAACTACATTTTTGGCTTTTCGCATCAATCTACCTTCATGAAAAGAGAGCAAGAACGTCCAACAGTAAGAATCAGCCAGCGCTGAGTATCATGACAAGTTCTCCCAGTGCAAAGTAACAAACTACCATCTGGTTTATAAATCAGTTTCTTATGAGTTTAATTACTATATCATTGCCTATGGGCCTGATCAGACTTTGAAAAAAAGAGAAAACATGTTCCTGAGCCTACAGAACTAAAGGAGGAATCCCAAATATCATCTCTCTCAAAGTACTACCTTTCCTGTCCCGTTTCCTTGCCCCACCATTTGCCTGGAAAAATCAATCAGATCTGCAGAGCATGAACTATGGAAACCACATGTTGACATACGCAGCTTCATTTGTCCTTGAGAAAGGAAACTGAAAGGGTCAGTACAGAGCAGGGAAATACTTTTACATAAAATTTTCTAATATGTAATCTAAGGGACTGTTCAGGTTGAATATTCCAAAAAATCATCTCATCTCTGATTGAGTAAAAATTATTTCACATTACCATTAACCATTGTCCAAACTATTAATATATATAAGGAGCAAGAAAGTGATGCTTGCTATCTCCATGCTTATTCAACAACCTTGTATTAGATACTGTGGTGACCACTGCAATATATCACTAAATAGAATACATATAGTCATACACCATAAAATAAATGTGCATGGAATGGAAAGGAAGAAATAGAAATAAAGTTGTCATTTTGCAGAGATGACACAATTGTACACATAGAAAAATCTATAAAAAATTAGATTAGTAAATAAATTTAACAAAGTCATTGGAATACAAGGCCAGTGTACACAATGCAATATCAGCAATAAGTTGCATTTTCATATAGCAACAATAAATGATTAAAATTAATTAAACAAATGATAACATGTAGTTTAGTACCCAAAATATTTTAAATGCCTAAGAAAAAACTAATACACAAGACTTATGCAAATAAAGATATATAATAATATTAAAAGATTATAAATAGGACTTAAATAAATAAAGGGATACACAATCTTCATGGATTGGAATAGACTATTAATGTCTTCATTTTTTCAAGTTGATCTAAATTTCAACAGATTTCTATGTGTGTATGCGTGTGTGTAAGTTGGCAATCTATTTTGCTTTATTCTACTTCAAATAAACAACTGGCCATACTTCTTAAAATTGAATTCAAAACTATCAATGGCCGCAAGCACAGCTTAAAAAGGATTAGTCTATATTAAAAGTCAGAGGACACTCTAAAAAGCTAGAAAGGAGAGGACTTTTATGTTTTCCAGACCAAGGGCAACCAGGATAATCTCAAAATACTTCTACCATTAAATACCAAAAATTAAAAAGCAGCCAAGTGTGGTGGCACACACCTACAGTCTCAGCACTCACCTCAGCACTCAGGAAACTGAGGCACGTGGATCATTGTGAGTTCGAGGCCAGCCTGGGCTACACAGTGAGACCCTGTCTCAAAAAAAAAAGAAGTTAAAAATCATTGTAATTAAGATATTCATTAGTGCAATGGTAAAAAATGGACTAATGAAACAAAAAGACCTAGACATAATATAGAGTCTTGATTTATGACAGAAATGGTACCATGGAACAAAGATAAAAAAGTATCTTATTAATTATAAATGATGCTAAATCAACTGATATTGTCATGTACAAAAGTTCAGCCCATATACAAAACTCAGTTCGACATGGATTACAGAACATAAAGGAGAATATCTTTAGAACTCCTCATTTTGGCAAAGATTTCTTAACTAGGAAAATGTAAGTACTACCTTCAAAGGAAAAAATAGATATACTGGACACTATTGAGACAATGGGATTACAAGTCATAGATTTGCAGATTATATTTTGATTCATTCCACCAACAAAAGCCTAATATCTAAAATATACATAAATAATAAAGAAATTGATAATTCAATATAAAGTCAGACAGAAGCTTTAAGCAGGCACTTTAAAAGACATAACAATCAGCAGGAAAATGCAAATTGAAGTCAAAACAAGATATCATTTACACTCTTGGAAAAATGAACAAAATTAGAATGATTAACCATGCCAAGAACTAGTCAGCTGTGAAGCAGCTGAAATCGTCATGCACTGCTGAAGAGTATAAATTAGTGGAACATGCTCTAGAAAACTTCTTACCAATATCCACCAAAGCTGAATATACTCACGCTCTATGACCCAGAAGTTTCATTCCTAGGAATAGATACACCCAACAGAAATGCATACTTGGGTTCATCAACAGACATGTTCCAGAATGCCAGCAGCAGTTTCATGTATAGTAGCTAAAAATTAGGAATAATCCAAATACCTATTGATAGCAAAAAATAAAAATAGATGGAATATCATGTAATAATAGAATGAACAAATTCCTTCTGCATACAAAATATGCACAAATCTGATCAAAATGTTGAGTAAAATAACCACACGGTTTAACTTATATAAAGTTTAAAATATGCAAAACTAACCCCTGGTGGTAGACATCAAGGAAAGTGTAGCTGCCCCCTTCTACCAGAGACCTAGGAGTTAACTATGACACTGAACTCGCAGTGGTAAAACTAGGTTAATCCTGGAGAAACAGGAATGGTTGGGTACCACCCTTGGCAGGAATAAGTACCTCTGATGGGTTGATACCGGTCTCTTCCTACACCTGGTAGTCATTACATGGTAATCACTTTGTAATTAGTGTCCCTGATTAGCCACTTACAATTTGTTGCCTGTTCTTTTTTCCTATATGCTTTGCTAATATATTTATTAAGCATTTTTACCCTGCTTAGCATTATTAATGAATGTAGAATAATGTAGATGTGTGTGGAAAACTACTTATTCCCACTTTCCTTATTGATCAATGTGTGTTTTCCTGCTCGTTAGAAGGAAAACATCAAGCTAAGGTTTATTAATTCCTATGTATTTGATAGGTGCTCCAGGGTAGGCACTGTTGTTACAGTGGAAACGCAGAAGGGAGACATTTCCCTATTTTCAGGAAACCTTCGTTTTAGTGGCAGGAACAAGCCATAAACTAATAAACAAGACATGCATGGTATAACATACTATTAGATCTTTATAAGTCTGATAAAGAAAAACAGAGTCAGTGTAGACAGTGACAGGGACTGACATTTCGAAAAGGATGGTTGAAGAAGGGCACCATGTAGGGAGACCACATTTCTTTCAGTAAAGTCTTGAACAAAGCCAGGTAACTGGCAATCCCAATACCTTGGTGGGGCAATGAGTACAAAGTTATTGAAACAAGAATATAAAATTAATCTCTCATGAGCACTTCTTACAAATAAAACTATTTTGAGTGTTCCTTTCCTAGCACCCTCTGGTAGTGCAAGCAGGGAAAATGCCAATAACTTGGCTCAAATCACCAAGTTTTCCAGAGGCCACTATCATTGTGCATGATGCATAGAATTGCTCAATACATATTTGTGGAATGTACAGATTACTGAATTACATTCTTATAGATCCAGTCAGCCCTCTATATCTGAAGATATAGTTATATCTGCATCTGAAGATTCAACTATCAAAAATATTTGGATCAAAAATATTTGGGAAAAAATTATTTCTGAACTGAACATACACAGACTTTTAAAACGTTTTGTGGTCATTCCCTGAACGATAGTCTATAGGCACTACTTACAATGCATTAGGCATTCGAAGTAATCTAGGCATGATTTAAAGGATACGGGAGGATGTGCATAGCTTAGATGCAAGCACCATGGCATTTTATATAAGACAAGCCTCTGTGGATTTCAGTATCCATGGGGTTCCCGGAAGCAGCCTCCTTTGGATACAAAGGGATGATTATAATTTGCTTTCTGGGCTATCTGTTCTGCCCCTGGGACTGATCTGTTTATTTGTGTGTCAGTCCCATGCTGTTCTAATAACTGTGACTTCTGAGTGTGTCCTAACATTTGGCAGTGCTATGTCTCCTGACACTCATAAAAAGCATAATTCAAGCTGTGGCAGTGTCCTAGAGATACCATCATTAAGTCAAAGTAGATGGCGCCATTATCCTTTGGAGGGCTGATTCCTAGTAGGAGACTGGAGGCAGCTAATTTAAGCTTAATTTAAAAGGAGAAATAGGCAACATAGTTTAGGTCTGAGAAGAACATACATAAAGGTGAGAAAAGGGTGGAAGAGCTTCTTAGGATGACTAGGCAAACTTGCTGGTCAGACACTGGTAAGTCCCCAAAATTTGGGTCAGGGTTTTCTGTTAAGCCACGCTTCTGCAGAGGCCATTATGGATTCTAAAAAGGGCCTTCTGTTCCCAGTCCTGAAACCAAATGGTGCACGTTAGCAGCTGCAGCTCAGAACCTGCAACGAGCGCGACTGAGATTGCGTGACCACTGCGGTACACGGGGTGAGCCATTCACCTGATCTTCCCGCGGCAGCGGCACCAACAGCGAGAGCCTTTCCCCTGTGCCCTTGTTCTGAACCAGTGCCAGCCTGAGGCCCATGGCTTAAGAGTGGACTTAAAACTTTAAACAGTTACATGACACGGCGGTGCTGAGGCGCTAACCCAGGGGTGCCCTTGGCTGGGGCTTGCTTCTCCACTGCCCAGAGGAGGATAGTGTTGTTGGCTGCCCCCGATTTCAGTGGATGCAATGGCAAGAGGTGAAAATGTCACCATTCTTAGCCAAGAAAGGATCAGGAGAGCATTTAGACTGGTATTTTATGCCCAGTTTCCAAACACTGACAATGTTCTGTGTATGTTGAGATTTTGCAACACATACTTCTAGCTAAATGGGTAAAACAGGACTTGAATAGTCAAATATTTTGGTGTCAAGCTTGATTCTGACTGAATTTCTACAGCCCATATCATGCCCTGTATGGTTTTCATAGACTGTGTAAATAAACTGACTTACTTCATGCACAAGTAGATTCACCCCTTGGTATCCACTGATCCACTGGGGTCTAGTTCCTGGATCTCTCTGGTAACACGATGCGCAAGTCCTGTATAAAAGTGTACATTTGCAACAAGACCTACACACATCCTCCCATGAGTTTTTTGTTTTGTTTTGTTTTGTTTTGTTTTGTTTTTGTCTTGTCTAGACAGGGATTCACTATGTATTCCAGGCTGGCTTTGAGCTCACTTTGTAACCCAGACTGGCCTCAAATTCACAGCAATCCTCTTGCCTCAGCCTCC
Source organism: Dasyprocta punctata (assembly GCA_004363535.1). Lineage (NCBI taxonomy): Eukaryota > Metazoa > Chordata > Mammalia > Rodentia > Dasyproctidae > Dasyprocta > Dasyprocta punctata. The sequence continues at coordinate 69,878 of RJWM01005328.1, forward strand.
CAAGTGCTGCACTTACAGGAGTATACCACCTCACCCGGCCCTCCCATGAACTTTAAATCATCTCTAGATTACTTGTGAGACTTAGTGTAGTGAAAATGCGATGTAAATACCTGTTAGACTGTTTCTATTGGTACTATTTTTACTGTTGTGTTGGCACTTTCTGTTTTGTCTTGTTTTTCCTCCTAATATTTTCAGTCCAGGTTTGTTGAACTTGTGGATACAGAAACTACAGATGCAGAGAACTAACTGTGCCCAGTTTTGTAGATTTTACTTTTGCAATGGGCAGAGCCGTCCTGAAGACTCACTTGCTTAGGTTTTTCAGGTAAGCATAAGTGGCCCATCTGTGCATATGGTAGGATGGGGGTGAGGGAGTAGGGGGGGTATCCAGCATGTGAAGTGTCTTGTCTGAAGTCCAGAAGGTGGTCAGGACTGTGGCTGGGCTCCAGGTCCTCAGAAGGCCGGCAGCCTAGAGTGTTCTCTGGTTCTGAGCCTCCTTACTGTCTTCATTCATTTTTTTTCAGATCCTCTTCTTGCTTGAAGAAAGGAGTTCTCCCAGAAGTTTGGAATGGAAAAGCATCCCTGGTATCTTCCTGGAGTTTCTGTCTTCCTCCGAGGAGAAGTAAAACTGTCACTGGTAAATGCTTCATGGGCCACCGCCAAGCAGGAGCCAGGACAGCACTTCCAGGGCATTCTGCGGTCCCAGCTTCTTCTCAGAGTTCAGATCGTGACCTTCCAGAGCACAAAGATACCACCATGGCAGACAGAGTGATGAATGAGGGAAACCCAGGAAGCAGCAGGAAGGAATCCAGCTGTCATAGCATCTGGCCTTAGGGAGACCAGCTCTCCCCTAAGGGCAGCCCTGCACTCACACCCTTTTAACCTTTCCAAATTGCTTCCGCACTTCCTCCTCTGTTTGGAGCAGTTGAATACTTCACACTGGAAAGGGCCATGAAGATCACAGGGCATTCACACACAGTGTGCATTGATTGCACAGTGCCTGGGCCACCAGCCAGAGTGAGAACATGTGTACCTGAAAATTGATCACGGCTTCAGCCAGAGGCTGCTGCCACACCTGCCTGCTCTTTTCTCAGGGAATTGTCAAGACCACAATGCCTTTATCGTTTTATGCAGGCTCAGATTAGTAATTAAGAAAAAATTCACTCTTGTACATCTTAACCAAAAGGTCTCTAACACTCATAATCACTGCCTTGTTTCTCAACAGATGCTGCCCTTTCTGCTGAATCATGGCCCCTAACCCAGGTAACAATCACTTCCTTTACAACAACGCAACAAAATAATTCTAAGGAATGAGGTATATTCACTTCCTTTACAACAACGTAACAAAATAATTCTAATGAATGGTGTATACAAGAAAAGAGCACAGAGTATGAGCATAAAACTCAATGAATTTTATCTTGCACTTAATCTCATTGCTTCTAGCAATTATTCTACTTGCATGAGGCAGGAATGATTGACTGTCTACCTACAGATTTTTCATATACTTTCATTGTTGGGATTCTGGGTAAGAAGCAAAGAGTGGTTAACAAAAGTAGAAACAAGTGTTTGACTGACAGTGATAATCAGAAGTTGGGGACCCAGCTAAACAGAAGAGACAAGAAACAAATAGACTAAAAAGCAAGTTAATTTGGAGTTTCCCAAGTTCTAGAGCATTAAATACACCAAAAGATAAAGATTTTGGAAGAGACTAGAAATCAAGTTGCAAGATAATGGATAGAAAAAAGTTTTTTCTTGGTCCTTTTGTTGATAAAGCTATGTTTGGAAAATGGTTATTACTCGGGATGATTAGCGTTGTCCTCATTCTGAGACTTTAATGAGAGCTGCAGCATCAGTCAAGATTGTAAACCAGAACTAGAACCCACTCGAAGTTGGAATCCAATCAGAAATGCAAAACAGTAATAAGACTAATGACAACAGGTTTCACCCACAGATAACCCCCAAGGAGAGACACGTATAAGAGGAGACCTGGAGAAATTATTAGCTGTCCTGGAACTTCCAGGAAATCACTGACAGGAATCCACAGATGGACACAGGCATTCTCAATCCACCCAGAGACTGGGTAAAGCGATGATTTCTAGCATCCTGGCATGATAATGTAGCCAGAGCTATCTCTTCGGTCCTTGTTTTGGGGGCAACGAAGACTGAAGCTGACAAACAGAAACTAGCAAATGGTGGGGAATGGCCAAATGTGTTTTTATTAGAAAGAATAAGAGACGCTGTCCACTAGTTGGAGAGAGGAGGTCTGCGAGGGAGACCGCATAGATGTTTCGGTCTATTGGGTTTTTACAGAGTTTTGGGGACTGGTGTATGTGACAGAAAGCAGGGGTGCTATTGGTTGCAGGTAGGCCTTTGACGTCTGGAAAGCAAGTTGTTTTATTTGAATATTATTTTTTTAAGGTCTCTCATTTGGTTAAAGGGCTCTTCTTTGTCTCTTGTATTTTATGAGGCCCTAATAGTCCATTTTGATATGCTAACTCAAGTACTTAGGCCTCAACTTTTAGTTTATTTTAATTTAACTACTCAGGATCGCTAAGTGGAGTTACATTTACAAACACAAGGAGGTCCCTTATCCTCTACAAACATTAATGTCCTCGTTTGTCAATCAGGAGTAACAAACAGTGCTTCCTCACTGGGCTGTAATGAAGGTTAAATTAGGTAAGACCTATGTGCTCAGTAACTGAATTAGATACGGATACAGCTGATGTCATTTAATACCCAAAAGCCCTGGGCAAACTCTGTCCAGCATTGGTTTTCTATCAAGTCCTCTGCTTATTCATTTGTTATCCAACAATTCCTGACAGTGTTTCAGAAGCAAGAGGATAAAAGACAGATATGTTACAGTACTGTACATGCTTCAGAGAATGGCAAGGTATAAAGGGAGGGACAGATGTGTAAACAAATAATTACAGAGCAGCATAAAAAGTGCCATACTGAAGTGTTACAGATTCTGAGTCAATCTTTTTGTTCAGTTTCTGTGTAACTGGGAGCCCAGATAGCACAATAGAAATATCCCTTATTCAGCGAGAAGGAAAACCAACTTCAACATCTTGAAAGAAAACATTCCCACCATGTGATATCTACCCAGAATAGTGTTGTTAACTTTAAAATATATGAATTTCTTATAAAGGGCTTGTAGTTCCTGTACTTTACTAAAGCCATTACATTGCTGGTTTGAACAAGTCTTCTTATCTAAGCACAATAGAACACTCTTGTAACCTATTTTAAGAATGATTTCCTAGAAATAAAACAAGTTAATAACAGTTGGTATACCACAATTGTCATAAAGTGATCTCATAGAAATAATAGCAGAATACAAAGGTAGTATCAATCAGTACCTCTTAAATTTCCTTTCAGTTCAGTGATGAAGAATATTTCACCCAGATTCTCTGCTAACTAAACAAATTAGCTGACAGTCCCCTGAGTGTTCCCAAGGGTGTAGTTGAGAATCCATTAAAATTTTATCTTTGATTTCTTAGTAAACTCTACAAAGATAGCGATCACCAGGACAAAAGAGAATCCATCCCCAGAACCTAGAGAGTGGTCTCCCACCCACATAGTAGGAGCCTAAAAACACATCAGAATGAATAAAGATGCCACCATGGATGAATGTATACATCTATGAACATTAAAAGAAAAAGAAAGAGAAGGAGAAAAAGGAGAAGAAGGAGGAGGGGGAGAAGGCAAAGGGAAGAAAGAGGAAAAGGAGAAGGAGGGGAAGGAGAAGGAGAAAGAGAAGGAGAAGAAAAGTTTGTCAGATTCCACAGATATTACTGAGGACAATGGAGCCATGGCTTTCAGTGTAGATGAGAAATAACCAAGGAGCCATAATCTTTCTGTATAAATAATCAACAGGTTTTATCAAATGAAGATCTATTGGGTCACAAGCTCCTATTGAACTTCAAGTTTTCTTGGAGATACAAATATATTGGTCACATCCAAGTGTCACTTTCTTCAATCTTATGACCAGTAATAGTTGCTAAGATTAATATTTAAAGTACAATTTTTTGTTTGCAGAGGCAAGGTTTCTTAACAGAAGACTTAGGCCTTTGTGGAAGAGGAGAGTTGAGATGACAGAAGACAGGCTATTTAGAAACATGACTCAAACAAGGAAATCTACTAATCTTACCTCATTTTCTTCAAGAAAACTCTAACAATGTAATGAGAAAACTGAAAGATAATAGAGGTTAAAATTCTTGTCCAAGACCAACTCAGGTAACTGATGATAGGACCAGGATTCCAAATTGCTTGCTTTTACCTGTCCACTATAGAAGTTAGCAAAAATTTTTAACAAGGTGCTAGATAATAAACATTTAGTCTTTGCGAGCCAAACAGCCTCTGGTCTATCTTCTCAACTTTTCAACTTTGATCATAGATAATTAAACAAATAAGTATGACTGTGTGCAATATGGCATTCACGGGTCACAAAATATTTTTCTTCTTTTACTTTTCCTTCTAACCATTTAGAAATATAAAAGTCATTTTTAGCTACGAGCTACACAAAAACAGACTGCGGGCTGGATTTGAGCTGTGGGCTGTAGTTCACAAACTTCGGACCCTCAGCATTCTACTTCTCCTCATTTTTGAGGCCTCCGCAGTCAGATGGCAGCCTGGGAAGTGAGTTTGACAAAAGGTGAGACCTGGGGAAACTGTGTGGTGTCACTGGAAATGTGGCTAAGGAATGATGTGGCCCTCCAAATCTCCCATGAGAAAACAGACGTGGGGGAGCCGTCACTGTTCTGGATTTGAGAGGAGATCTGTTAGAAGCCCAACTGTCCCACCCTCCCTGGGCGAGAGAGAAGATTTCAATCCCTTATCAAGCCTGACCAATGTGCCAAGAAATAGTCTTTCTACCAAATCTGAAAGACTTTCCTTCCATACCACAGGCTGTTGCACTACAAATTGGGGTGTCTGGGGTAACTTAGAAGTCTTAAAACTCCAAGAAAATCCTAGTTCGACCTTCTCTCTTCTCAATTCAGTATTTCCCATTAAGTTTCTGCTTTCTCACACTTTGAGGATAGAAAGAACAAAGTAAGGAGGAGCACACACATCACCTGCCTGATCCCAACACAGAGCAAATCCTACACTCCTCCATTTATGCCTTTACATCTCTATTATTTAATATTGACCAAGAACACTTTAAAAGCCAAAATCAGAGGCGTGAATAACAAATAAGAAGTGTATCAACCCCCTGCCCGAACATGTAAAGAGCTTGGAATTCGCCCATTCCAAACTAACAACAAATAAGAAGCTGAACAAACTAGAAAATCAGCGATTCTTTCTAGATCTTTAAGAGAAGTGAGGGTAAAGAGGAAATTGATTTTCCTCAAATTAGAGACAGACAGACATGATCCGTGAAAGAAAAATTGGTAAGTAGGACTTCCTTAAAATTAAAATTTTCTGCTCTGAAAAAGGTATTCTTCTCAAGAGAATGAACAGACGTGTGATAGACTAGGGGAAATATTTGCCAAAGAATGGCCAAAACCCTGAGCACTGACAACACCAAATGCTGGCAAAGATGTAAAGCAAAAAGAACTCTTATGCATCGCTGGTGGGAGATGCCACAGCCACCTAGAAGACAGTCAGCAATTTCTTTCAAAGCTAATTATACTGCTCCCATATGACCCAGCATTCCTGTTACCCAGAATTTACCCAAATGATACTGAGAGCAGCTTTACTCATAATTGCCAGAATATGGAAGCATCCACGATCCCCTTTGGCAGGTAAATGAATAAACAAGCGTGGTATAGTCAGACCATGGGACACGAACTATCAAATCATAAGAAGACATGGAAGAAATGTCCATACCTATGACAAAATAAAATAAGCCAGTGGGAAGACTCTACATGCTGTATAATTCCAATTTTGTAACATTCTGGAAAAGCCAAAATGATAACAATAAAAAGAGCAGAGTTATAAGTGATGAAAGGATGACTAGGCATAGTACAGAGGGTTTTTAAGGGCTGTGGAAATAGTCATTCTGGGTCATGATACATTTGTCTAAATCCATAGACTGTACAATACCCAGAGTGAATCCTAATGAAACCATGGATTTGAGATGATAATGATGTATCAATGTAGGTTAATCAGTTGTAACATATGTTCCATGCTAGGGATGGATGTTGATAATGAAGGAGGCTGGATTTATATGGGATGAGATATATGGGTATTTCTGTACCTTCCTCTCAATTTTCCTGTGACTCTAAAACCGCTCTAAAATAACTTATTTATTTTAGCGCATAAACAAATAAAATTCAAGAAAGAAAAAAGGAAGTGTATTTCCCTTCATAAAAATTTAGGCGACCCAGAGATGGATCCTTCTATTTCAGTTTCTGTTGTCAACTTGCAGTTTTCAATGTGTGGTCTAAGATGGCTGCTTCATTCTAGCCATCATACCTGCATTCCAAATAGAAAACTGTCGAAGAACTTGACTTGCCTCTTTCAGGGCACTTCCTAGAAACTGCACATACCATTTCTACTTACAGCCTAATAGAAAGTAATCATGGGCACACTTAGTTGCAAGGCAGTCTAGGGAAAGTAGTCAGTTTGTATTTTCACTTGCAAAAATGGAAAAAGTGATGCTAATACAGAGTTGACAGTTTCTACCATGCAATTAATTCACCGGTGGAGTAAGACCTTTACCACCTTCTCCATTTTATATTTACTTTTGCAATACAAAGATAAAAGATCCCAACCAGTAATTCTTTGTGTGTGGCTGGCCTCTCCTGACTATTGGTCTCAATAATCATTTCTCTCCTCCTCTCTGTTCCTTATCCTTCCCCACTGGATCAGCGTTTGTGGCACCACAACTCCCAGGCCATCAGCCCAGATGGTTCCCTAGGGTTGGTCTCCATCTCCACTCTCACAATGAGTGTGACAGAGCCAACACCTGCTTACCTTCAGCAAGCATTGCATATCTGAAGCACAGATATGAATCTATTTTGATCCCAAGAATACATTTAAAACAATAAAATGAGCACAAATACAAAAAAAGATGCCTCTGTAGACTTTGCTTCTTTTAAGAAAGCAAGTTTTTAAAAAATTTAAAGAACTATAATGTGGTTTCATCAGGCATAAAGTAGTAGTAATACATTTATCATTTGCTTTACTGGTGTGCAAATCTAAATTTTGAAAAAAATATATTGGTTGAATGGCATTCAATAGAGCAGCTACTGATAAGGTGAATCAGTTGTGAAATTCTGAATACAGCCTGGCTTCTCAGTAGCCAAGAGAGAAAAACGTGCTGTTGCTTTTTTTTTTTTCTATTTGGGAGTACAATGTAATGTCATTGGAAGAGGTTTTTTTTTTTAAATGTATAATAGAGTCATTTTCAGTAACAGGAAGAATTTCTTCAGTGAGAAGAGGGAATGGTAACCATAAAAAGGGCTTTTTCCCTGATAGTTCTCCTCTTCCAAGCTAAATCTCTTGTTATAGAGTTAGTGTGTGTATTGGGTGATACACTATGCACCCCCAAGTCCTCATACTTTTGATGGGGCTGAGTCTAGTGCTTGTGTTCAGTTTGTTGTCTAGCACTGGGATTAGCAATGTGAGCGCTGCCCATGCCCAGGGGTGGAGCTGAGATACAGTGTAAGGGAAGGCGGGTCTTCCGCTTCCCTCTCTCTCTCACCAGTGTGCCTTGCTGCTTGGGGTCACCATGAACAGTGGCCCCGCCACCCCATGCTGCCTTGGAGCCAACTTAGGTATAGACTGAAACTCCCGAGAAACTGTAAGAATAAACCTTTCCTTCCCTAATTTTGGGCATTAGGTATTTTGTCCCTGCAATGAGTGAAAAGTAACTAAGACAGTGTGTCTTGAACATGGAATGTGCTTATTGGATGGCTTGGGTCATGCATGGTAGAAAACACTGATCTAGAAATGCTGGTCTTGTGTAATAAGCAGTCACTCAAATGCACTGAGACCTACATCCCTTCTTGAACTTGTTTCCCTCTTCCTGGCCAGGTATCTTTGTTTACAGTCTGAAAGTGTAACTTCAAGCTCAAGAAATGGGAGACAGGATGCAAGCATTTGGAGAAATTCAATGTTAATGAGTTGAATTAGCAGACCAAGTTTATAAAAAAATGGCTTTAAAATATTGATTTAACCTTAGTATGTCATCTCTTCCTTTCTTGTTGCCTCCTTAGGAAAACGTCTCCAAATACACTATTTTCAAAGCTCCTTTGAGTCCGAATGATGTGTTGTGGTTGTAACACTGTGCAGAGATTGGCCTCGAGGCTGCCTGCATGATTCTGTTTCTATTTGTTTGATTTAGTTTTATACTTCTGTGGATATGGAAGAGTGTCCCTACCATGGCCTCTGGCAATGTGTGCATCTCTCAGTTTAAACACAAGACACAACTGCTCATCCAATAGCTAGCAGACAAGTCAGGCTCTAGAAGCAGCTTTTGTGTGCTGGTCTTGTATAGCACATGTTGGAAAGATGAGTGGGCATAGATCCACAGAATTTGTGCAGGGGGTTTAAGCACACATTACTTTCAGCCCTGTTAGCTTTTCTCCAGGCATTGGCCCCAGATCTCTTCAGACTAAAAATAAAGGCCCTTTGCTTTTTCATATAAGCCCTACATGCTATGATGGCAACTCCCTCTTTCAATGTTAACCATTTTGGGGCCATGTTTGTGTATGCTAGGTGTTTTAAAGACAAGTGGAGCTTCTCAAAGAAAATGATGCCTGTATTTAAAAAAAATTAAGTCATGTCTGATGGTATGGACAGCTGTTTTGAAGATAACAAGAGGCATTATGGCAGCCATTGTTGATTTCCTATTATCTTGTTCTGAAGTCCTGTGTTGTTTTCACTGTTTTGTTTTGATTGGATTTATTCTGTTTTATTTTGTTTGGTTTTATTCTCTTAAAGATAAAAAATTAAAAATTAAGTCAACAGATATTTATCTAATTCTTATTTATGTATGCACAGGTACAAATGAAGAGATAACTAAGACAATAAGTGAGAATTATTCTTCCTGTGATTGTTACTCTGATACTGAAACAGAGACTTACTTTTATTGCCACCACTGGCCACCTTTTATTTGCATTTTGAAGGACTGCCAGGAGTCTGTCTGTGAAACAAACTTTAGACAGAGAGGTGAGAAAACTTTCCAGAATCATAGAAGTGGGAAGGGTATCATGTAAGAGGCACAATAAGCAACCAGGACCATCAGGGAACAAAAAACAAGGGTACAGGGGAAAGAAAAAAGCTGAAGACTGTGAATCAAAAATATATAGCCTTTATAAATAATAGAGAACATAAGACATTAATTTCAGAAGTAACAACTTTATGGAATTTTTAAGTCATTATTAAATAAAAGTTAAAAGTTACATGATGAGAAGCACCAATCCTTGCACTGCTTGCCTTGTCTTGTTCTTATTATGAAAAAGAAATAAATTTAACAAGCAATGAGAAGACTACATCTGAGCAATTTCTCTGAACTGCTGTTGCTATGAGCCTCATAGCACCACAAGTCTGGAAAGCAGCAATCAAACCAGAGCTCTAAAGCTCTATCATCGATAGAATCACTTCCTCCACAAGTTAATTCAGAACAGACACAACATGGACTTCTTTGTGGCCAGGAGAGAAGTGACATTATCTCAGGCCTCATTTGGGCCAAGGGAGATTCCCATTTCTGTAATTTCCTAAGAAGGTCTAAAAATGAGAGTGGTGACTTCAAAGAAGTCAAGTCAAGGGCATTTAGGATGTTAGATAATCAGAGTAAGACCAACTTCACTGGATCAGAAGGTTCAGTGTCTGTCTTGTCAGGAAGCTCCTGGGAGGGAGGGAGTCAAGTTCTAAGGGTCCTTGTTTCATGACCCCTCAATGCAGCCAGGTTAAGACAAATAGCTCCTCTTCATCTTATTTCCACGTCTAATGAAGATACTGTCTAAGACAAAAGCAGTCAATATTTTTCGGTCAGTGTGGGAGTGGCTCATGGATTAAAAGAGAAGTGGTGGTAATAAAATGTGGCATAATAAAAATCAACAGCAATTTTGAGACTGTGGTTGGACTATGCATGGTGAAAATGATCCAAAACTACATAGATCCTGAAATCTAACATCATCTTAGAAATTGTCACATGGTTTATTTCTTTGAGTGCCACCCCTGAAGGTCTCCAATATCTTGGTAGGTCCATTCAGTAGAGGTATTAAAATAACCACAGCTTTTGAGTCTCTGTCCCTCTTCCAGTGAGTTCTTTCCTTCTCTAACATTCAGATTTTCAGGAACAAGTCAATTATGAAATAAGACTATACCTTCTCAGAGCTAAGAATACCCCAGGGTTCTGTGGGATTGGGGAAATGACAATGATTAAATAAATGTACCTTTGGATGAGGTCCCATTCTAAATGGGCCCCACAGTTTAATGGGCTATTAAGCCACTGAAGAGATGTTGATTGGCAAATGAATACCATTTTGTCTCTGCGTAGGTTTCTTCAGATGTCTCTTGTGTCCTTATCTTTCCCACCAGTCCTGTACGTTACCATTCTAACCACCTCTATCTTCCTACATCCTACCCTTTTCTCTGATTTTCCCATAGCTAGAAAGTATGAAAGACCTTGGGCTCAATAGTGAGACAGTATTACCTGTGTCTAGAGGTGCTGACTCTAATCTTCTTTCGCTATGGACTGGGGTGGCCTAAAGGAGGCCAGCGTCAAGGATTTGGATTCTGAGAGTAGTATTGACTTTCAAGGAAGCCAAGAACAGAAAAGACAGAGATGAACCTAAGATAAACTCCTCAGAGAAACTGTGTTATGGTGAAAAGTACAAAACTTAGGTGTCAGAGAGGCCTGGGAATAAATTTCAAATCAGCCACTTACAAATTGCATGGCCTTGAGAAAATCATTTCATATCTATGACCTTCGATTTCCTTGTTAAAAAAACTGACTGTAATAAAAACTATAACAAGATATATTGTGTCTTGCACATAATAGGTATATGATAAATATGAACCATTTTATTCTCATTATCATCATCAAGGCTGAAGACCAAGATGAAGATACCAAGCTTAACTGGCAAGTTCAAAAGGCAGAGAAAGGTCAAACATTGTAGGTAAACCAGGCAAGGTATCTCATGCCTGTAATCTCAGCTCCTGAGAAGCCAAGGTAGATGATCACAAGTTCAAAGCCAGCCTGGGGCACTTCACAAGACCATATCTTAAAATAAAAATTAAAAAGTTCAGTGTGAGACTTTGGGTTCAATCCCAAGGACTACAGGAAAAAAAATCAAGAATCTGAATAGGAAAGAACTGATTCCTAGGTCATACCTTCAAAGCCGAGGTACTGTTTATCCCGGCCTCAAGCCACACGAGGTGTGAGTTGATCAGGCTTGTGTAAAATGATGGGATGGGGTGAGCAGTGTTAGTGGGAGTCATGTATCTCATGTCCCCAAATCCAGGATGTTGGGCACCGTCCATCCATGGAGACATCATCTTTGTCTTTCCCCACTCCTTGGAGAAGGGCTTCTGTGAGTATGAGGTTAAAGACACATCATAGAATTCAGTTTTCTTGGCAACAGATCCAAATTAAGTTTTTTGGAAGGATGACTCATATTCATTCATTCATTCATTCACTCATTCAGTCTCAGGTAAAAACAAGAAAGAAAGCTCTGATGCAGCAGGGAAGCATCGAAGACTGAGAAATAAAAACAAAAGGAGATGACTAATTTCTTACAGTCCGCACTTACAACTGAATTTTGGACTTGAGAAGGTAATGTGCTCCTTGCAAAACAAGAAATGAATCTTACACAACCACTGACTTTGGCCATGAAACTAAACCCTTTTCTTCCTCCATTTCTTCTTCTGGAAAGTCGAAGAGCACTAGTTTAGATTCAACTAAAAGTCATTCTGGATTTTAAGTACAAGAAACCACTGTGGTTTTGGAGAATGTGGTAGGTGATGGTTGAAGATTAATATAAGTGTCTGAACATTTCCTTTCTGCTACATGACCAGGACTCTGTTAAGTATTTTTCATCAACTGCATCGTTTAATCTTCATGATAACCCCAAGAGCGAAGTGCATATTATGAACTCCATTTGACAAAGAACAAATTTAAACCTAGAAAAGTTAATGAATGTGCCAAAATTCATGACTAAAAAATGGCAGTACCAGAAGACAAATCCTAGTAAGGCCTTCACATCTTTACTCGGCAATATTTGGTTAAGCACTTAGGATGTTGAGACCCCGAGCTAGGTACCTAGATGTCCAAGCAATTAAAAACAGACAGTCCTTAACATACATATACTGGAAGGTGAATGACAATTAGTTATACAAACCAATGTGAGTTGGAACAGCAACAGACAAGGGAAAAAAACAAGATACAGGGCCCTGGGGAGCCCTTAATGAAATTTGACTCAATCAGGAAGATTAGGAAAGGTACCTTTGCAGGCTCATCAGCTGAAATTGGAAGATGAGAGGAAAACTCATTATGGGCCTAACAAATAAGATAAATAGCATGTGCAAAAGTCCTGTGGTGGAGGAATCAAGAAAATTATCAAGGACAAGAGAAGCCAATGTGACCAAAGCAGAGAAAGTGAAGGAAGAGCATTGAAAACTGCAAATGGAGAGGGATCCAGAGTCAGACCATGGAGAACTTTGTGGGCCAAAGTGAGAAATGTTGCCTGTCCTTTGGGAGCAATGGAAACCCATGGAAAAGTTGTGAGCAGAAAAACACTGAACTACCAAATTATATACAGACTGTCTTCTTTACCAGTGAAGAATGAAGTCAGTTAAACACCCAGCTTATAGGAAGGGAAGAAAACAGAAGAATGCTTTCACTTCTTGAGGGTATTGACCCAATCACAGACAATTAATGACCAGCTAAATAACACCCAGTGAAAAAGTTGTGTAAAAATCTACAGAGCGTCCAACTTGGCCTCTAAAATGCTTTCTCAGTAAAGTCTTGCACCAGTTCTCATCAAAACACAATTAAAGAATAAATATACAAGCTTTATTTTTTTGACTTTATCTATAACCCAACAGATTTAATGTGACTACTCACCCAGTGGGGTTGCTCATCAAACTAAACATACATGTAAAGCAAACACACCCATGCCTAACTACTGACACCCTACAGTTTAAGCTGTCACTGGTGTTTTGCATGATGTGTGGGAAATTTTCTCTCTCAGTTCAAGGACCTTAGGCCCTTTTAGAAATATATGTCCTGATAGAAGGAATGAATAAATAAAATCAGGCAAATCAAAGGGAGGTTTTGCTTTTTAGTTTAAATTAATGTATGTTCACCAGTTCCAAGACAGAACTGTGGCATAGGACGAAGAGGTCTTGAGCATTTTAACTTTTCAACCAGTTCTAAGAAAATCAGAAACATTGTGCTTACTTCTGGTGACTGAACATAGTGTACTGGCTTTATGTGTGTTAGCATTTTGAACTTGAAATAGTTTCTTTGTATATATTTTAAAAAATGAATCTTAAGCTACATGCTCTGTATTTCAGAAATTTAAGGCTCTACTTTCAGATCTTAAGAGAAGCAGAAATGGAAAAAAAGCTAGGAACATTCTAGAAAATGAGTTTTATGTGCATTGGACCACCTATGACAGAAAGAATTTCGATAAGGTCATCTTTATGGTCTTGATATGTTTGTTATGGTTTAGATCTACAATATCCCCCAAAAGTCTCATGTTCAGAGTAGGACTTTCAGAAGGTGATTGGCTCATGGGGGTGCTATACTTATTAGTGGATGGATCCACTGATAAGTGCATAGCTTATTGTGCTGTCTGGAGATGGAGCTGTTTGGAAGGGGCAGGTCACTGGTGGTGTGACCTGAAATAGTGTATTCCTTTCGATGGCTCTTCCCTTCTTTCTCTGCTTTCTGACCACCAAAGAGTGAGCAAGTTTTCTTCACTGTGCTCTATCACCATACCCTTTCTGCCTTGGATCCATTTGATGATGGACTAGACCCACTTATACTGTGAGCCAAAATACTCCTCTCCACCTTTAAATTGAGGGAGTCAGGTGTTTTGTCTAAGAGAAAGGTAATCCTATTAATACAATGTTTCATTTACAGATTTGATGCCCTTTTAACCTTCCCAACAAAAAATAGCAGGTTAATTCCTGTGGCCTCCCTTTTGAAACTCTCTCTCTTTAGGAAGCCCTGCTTAACTCTTCAGTTTGGCCTTAACCACCTCTCCACCATCTTCTCGCACCTCTCCCTTATAAAAGTATGTGATTGTTTTAAATATGTTCCTAAGATCTTCCAAATTCCACCTTTTAAATCAGTGGTTCCCAACTTTTTTGGCACCAGGAATTGGTGTTAAACAGTGAAAGACGGTGTTACACAAAAGAGGGTCTTGGGAAGACAGGATGATTCAAGGACTTTACATTTATTGTACACTTTCTTTCTACTATTATGACACTAGATTTTCATAAAGAGCCCTCAATATAGATCCTCACACATGCAATTCACAGTAAGGTTTGAGCTCCTTTGAGAATCTGATGTTACCACTAATCTAGCAGGAAGTGGAACTCAGGTGGTAATGTGGATGATGGGAACCATCTGTAAACATAGATGAAGCGCCACTCATCTGCCACTCACTTCCTGCTATGTGGTCAGTTTGGGGCCCCTACTTTAAAAGATGGAGCCCAATTTTCTTTCCTTTGAGTGTGGCCTGGACTTCTCATCTCACTTCTAATGGATAGAATATGCTGGAAGTGATAAGAAGCCTGCTCCATACTGTGAACAGACTCAGGCAGCACCGTGGAGAATCCCATGTGATGGAGAAGGGAGGCTTCCTTCCATCTACAGCTATGTGGGTACCATACTGAAAGTAAGTCCTTCTGCCTCAGTTAATCCTTCAAGTAACTGAAGCTCCAGCCCCTGCCTCGAGGGCCTGAGCCAGAACCATCTAGCTCAGCCACTTTTAGAATCCTAACTCTTGGAAACTAAGATAATAAAAGATTATTATTTTAAGCCGCTAAGTTTGAGGACAAAGTTTTACTTATTTGTAGACAACTGATAAACCATATAATAATAGTAAAAAATTTCCAACATTTTCTGCATTTACTAGAGTATAATCTCCTTGTAGAAAGGAAGCACGCCTATTTGTCTTGTCACTGGAACCACAGAGCCTTGCACAGAGTTGTGCTTGATATGTGTGTGTTGATTAAATACATGAATAAAATCTTTGTATGTGACTGATGGTTGCTGTTCACTTTATACGTGTTTTCTCAGTTAATTCTCACAGCTATTCTAAGAAGTGTATGTTTTTTTTTTCTACTTTAGAGATAAGTAACCTGAAGTTTAGTGAGATTATATAACTAGGTTCCTGAATGTCTGTAACTCTGAATCCATAGCCTGGTCTAGCCATGGAGACATATGCTTCTGCATTAGTTGTACAACCAACCAGAGAAACACTCTTCTCTCACCTCTCCCTTGGAATATATGAATGCTGATCTCACACAGTGAGTTGCCAAGCAAGAGTAAACTCTTGGCCTCTTTTTTCCTGTCTACTCCTCTGCCATTATGATGCAGTAGGGGGACCCTCACCAGAGGCCAAACAGGTGGGACTGCCTGCTTGATTTTAGACTTTCAACTGCCAAAGCTGTGAGTCAAATAATTATCCTTAATTTAGAAAGCATACAACTTCAGATATTTGGTTATAGCATCAGAAAGTTTCAGAGAAGATGGGAAAAGCCAAGTCTGCCTCCAGGGGAGAAAGGATGGGTAGGATCTGCAGGTGGTCAGAACAAGACATCCTTCCTCTCAGCAGTGCTGTACCTGTCTCTCTATCTCTCCAAGACATCCCCACCATTGTCAGAAAAGTTTTAGGCTGGTTCAGAGCTGTAAGAACTAGATTCCCAAATCTAGGAAGGTCTCATAAGATTCTTCCTGAGCTCTTTAGAAGTAGAGCTTATATTCTGTGCCTCCAAATTGCATTCCTGACTCCTCACTAAGCCCTGTTGGAAAAATGTTGAGTTGTTGCAAACTAGGATAAAAGAGGTTAACTCTTGAAATCCAATCAGTGATCAACATGTAGCAAACAACAACCATGCATATGCATGCCTACATGTGCAGTTTCTTTATGGTAATCTGCTCTATTCTTTTAGAACAGAAAAATCTGGAAGTGCTGATACGATTTATTAAGTGCTTGAGAGTTTCCTTTTGTGCTGCTTTGCAGTCTTTAGCTTAATTTTACTAAATGCTATGACTCTGGGATGAAATCAAATTAAATTTGGCAATAACATTGCTGATCTTTGTCCTTATAACTCTACCTAGGCCTACCTTTATGCTAGCTAATTTTTTCTGTGAAAATTAAGTTTTAAATTGAGTCCTAGAAAGCTGTACAACCCATGAGAGAATCTCAAGGTTATATACTCTGATATATTTCCCCCATAAGCACCTTTTCCTAGTAAGAAGAGAAATAGGTAACATACTTTAAATGTTGAAATAATTTTAGAACAATGTTTGATGACTTAGAAAGAAGCTCATTACACAATATAAAACTAAAAATATAGGTAATAAATGATATGGGTATCAAAATGATCTCATATTAAATACATAGAAAGATTTATGTTTATACACAGGAATACCAGAATAAACATTGACTGTTAAAAAGAGATATCCCTCTTCCTTTCCCTTCCCCCCTCTCCATTCTGTCGCCTTTCTTCCCTTCAAGGTCTCTATAGTGCTTACTCTGTGTCAGGCACTGTCCTAGTCTTCAGATGTCCAGAGATAAGACTCAGTTCTGCCCTTCAGTGTCTCATGGTCTAGTGAGAAATTCAGTGCAGTAAAGAGTTGGAAAAATTAGATGTACACAGAAGGGTGTATTGCACAGTGTTCTAGGAACTTGACTTTGCAATGATAGATAAATCTGAGTTTTGTACATACTAGCACTATGAACTCAAGCAAATTTTCTTACTTCTATAAGGTTTGGTGTCCCTGTATCCAAGTCAGGATGACAATATGCATCTCACAGGACAGTTGGTAAAGGATAAATGGAATCATACGGATGAAGTATTCAACAGCGGGCCTACATGGTAAGCAATCACTAAATGACCATCATAGATTTATCATAGAGGGTATAATGGGAGACCAGAGGCTTTCATGAAGATCAAAATTTCTGAGCAGCTAGTCACATACATGGCTAAGCCTGAATCGGTAATAACAAATCCCAAACATATTTTCTAATTTTTTAAACAAACCCAGTCATTGTCTAAGTCTGCCATTTTCATCTTACAAAAATCTCTACAAACTACATAGTCTGTTATGGTTTCTATCTGTTATGTCCTGTCCAAATCTCATGCACTCTGAGGCCAGGGCTTGGACAGTGGAAAGTCACTGACTATTGGAGGCACTACAGCTGGTATCTTACTTACTTTCTCATTGCTGGGACAAAATACTTGATACCACAAGGAAAAGGAGGAAAGGTTAATTTTAACTCACAGTTTGTAGAGGTTTTAGTCCATAGTGGGCTGACTCCAAGGCAGGATGGCATGGCAGAGGAGAAACAGTTTATGGCATGGCAGGAAGGAGACAATGAGACTTCTTTCTTCTTTCCCTTTTTATTCCATCTAGGCTATGAGCCTATTGGTTGGTCCCACACGCACCCAGAGTGGGTCTTCCCTCTTCAGTATGTTCATCATCCACACCCAGAACTATGCTAAATTTATCAGTGAGCTAATCTAGTATCACACACCCATGTGTAGGCCTTTCTCAAAGGCCTGCATTTGAGTGCATGAGACTTTGGGGAGACATCTAGATACATGTCATAGCACTTGGCATCAGGAGGTGGGGCCCAGTTGGAAAAAGCAGGTCACTGGAGACATGGCGTAGAAAGTTGCATCTCCCTCCCTGACTCCTCCCTTCACTTTCTGCTTCCTGGCTGCCATGCCATGAACAACTCTTCACTAAACCCTTCTGCCATGCCGTACCGCCTTGAAGCCAGCCCACTATGGACTGAAACAGGAACTAAAATAAACCTCCTCTCCCTTAGGTTGTGACTGAAAGGTGTTTTGTCACAGAAATGAAGGAAGTGACTAAGATATCATCCAACTCTGGACTAAGGAGACACGAGTTGCTCAGTTTTTTTCTCCAAAGGTTTCACTTCACCCACATTTGCTGCTTCTTCCAAAAGCCCCAAAAACAACCCACTTCCACCTGGCAAATGTAAAACCAACTCTCAGGCTCCAATGGGAGACCTGATTTCTCACATTTTTTCTTTTTCTATCATTTTGCTGGAAAATGCCATTCCTTGCATAATTAAAGAGGCCCTAAGTCATATTTTCTCAAGATATATCACAGGGTGAGAGAGAGAAGACATCATCTTCAGGATCAGACAGCTGTAAGTCTGACCAAGTGACTTGGAGCAAGGGGACCTGAGCAGGTAACTCAACTCATGCCAGACTCTGTTTTGATGCTTTTGCATAAAAGTTTAAAACAACAACTGCAACAAAACTATCTCATGTTTTTGCCGTGGAATGCAAAGGAGGGTCACGTACATAAGATCACTAACTGAGAACCAAAGTGTAGAATTTGCTCAATAATGTGATTTAGATCTAAAATCCTCCCCAAAAGTCTCATATTTGTGGAAGACAGTTGGATCATGGGGTGCTGTATACATCTGTGCATTCATTCTGCGATGAGTTCATAACTGACTGTCCTGTAAGACATGGGATCTGGTTGGAAGTGAGTCACTGGGGGTGTGACCTAGAAGGGTGTATTCTTGTCCACAGTTCCTCTCTTTTCTCTCTGCTTCATGGCTACCATGGATGAGCACTTTCTTCTGCCATGCCATCTTTGCCTTGGAGCCAGCCAACCATGAACTGAATCCTCTGAAATCCGTTAGCTGAAATAAACCTCTCCTTCTTAAAACTATGGGTGTTGGGTATTTTGTCCCAACAGTGGGAAGGTGACTAATGTACTCAAATTTTGTTTTCCTTACTTTGTCAATATAAACAATGTGTTGGCTGTACTTGCACAGATTCTTCGACTCTGTCACTTAATGCCACATGCCCTCATCTTCTCTTAGCATGCATTCTGATGCAGAGTAAATAAGCCTTGAAAATGTTTTCAGAGTTGAAGCTCACCTGAATTAATTATGATTTGAGGAGAGGATGCACATCTACCATTCATTTTTAACATAACTGGACAATGCTGACAAGAGAAGAAATGGAAACAACATTGGTCAAATTGATTGAGCTTCATGAATTACCAGCACCCAAAAGTCTGAGTGAAAACTTCAGTCCAGTCAACTGAGGGCATTTTCATTAGAAGCCATATTACAATTGTGCAATTAAAGGGTTAAAATACTACAAAGTATTACAAAATGACCTAAATGTTTCATTTATACATTTTTGTAATAGGTCACTCATTTGTCAATTATGAGTTACAAATATAGCACTTTCCTAGAAAAAAAAGGGGGATACAAAAAAGTAAGGCAGTATCTTTTGTTACCAGATGAAAGAATTTGATAAATCAAATAAATGTATGTCCTTGATCTCATTTATCTTTATGAGGCTCAATATTTCATTGGTTCCTTTTTCTGCTTTACCTACTGTAACTGTATTATGTATCTGCTCTCCACTGAAACAACTTACTCAAAGGATACCAATAATCTCTTAAATGCCAAAACAATGGACTTTCCCTCAGAGCCCTTTATTGACTTGATTTCTTAGTGGTTTCTTACAAATTGACTGCTGTTTTCTCAAGTTCTTTGGTTTCTGTCCTGGCTCATTTCTTTTCTGGTTCTTTTATGAGCTCTCTTAGAATCTCCACATTTTCTCACTATCGAGGCTTTCTTAATTTATCTTCCCATCTCTCACCCTTTTCTCTCTCTTCTTTACCCCACATACTTATCTACTTCCATGACTCACAAATTTGGCCACCTGTTCTCTCAAGCTTCATGTCCACACTTTACACTTCTCTGCCAAATTTCCACAAGGCATCTCAAAGACATACATCCAAAGGTAGGTAGTCTCTTCCCTGAATGCTCACCTTACCCCCTAGCCCACCACCCTGACTTTTCTCCCTCCGATTCTTTCACAACCAGCTAGTTAGCAAGCTCTATCATCCTATTCCTAATGCTCTCAGAAGTATGCATCCTCCACCCTAGTGAGGTAGGCTCCTAAGTGGACTCTCATTGTGTCACTTTCCTTCCTGCCAAAGCCTTACGTTCCCGTGATGTGAAATCACTTTTCAGCCACGTGCCTTCAACTCCCCATTCTTCCACAGACTTGGTTTAACTCAGATGGAGATCCCTTTTACTTTCTGAAAGCTACTGGGTTCATCTTCTCCTATCTGAAAACCGCTCTCTGTCTGTCTGCCTCCATTCTAGTCTTGAGTAATGTTATCAGAAGGCTGCAAGGTACATCATGTGCAGGTACAAATTCCCTATGATGAATGTGATCATTGCATATTCCTAAACTGCACCAATAAAGAAGGCAGTATTTCCTTTCAATCCTCTAAGACCTAGCCCAATGCCCAGCCACAACCACTGGAACAAAATTAGAGTTTGTTGAGTATGCCAAGTCATGCTCATTTACCTCTGTGAATATTTCTCAAGTATCATTAGCCTCATGTCTAGTCTCTCTGTAACCCCCTGTTGTGGTTTGACCACATCAAAACTCACATTAAGACTGCATTCTCAGTGCCATGGGTCTGAGAGGAGGCAGAACCTTCATGGGTTAATTAGGTCATAAGAGAGCCACCATCATGAGAGATCCATGTAGTTCCTGCAAGAGCAGTTTTTATGAAGCAAGCCCATCTTTGGCCTCTTGTTTCATCTCCCAGGCTCACATGTGCACTTTGAATACACACACACACACACACACACACACACACACTACTGTAGTTGCCTTTCTGCCATGAGCATCTTACTGCTGAGAGGATGCTTAGTACCAGGCTCTTGATACATCAAAACCATAAGCTAAACTTCTTTTCTTCATAAATTACCAGTCTTGAGTATTGTGTTATAGTGACTACAATGATTAAAACATTTACCAAATTAAAGAATTAAATCTCTGATTTAGACTACTGTATTGCAAAACCCTTTAACCTCATTGCTCTGCTTTGTGTCTCCTCACTAATGCCCATCTGAAGCTCAGAAGCCAAACTTACACACCTGTCGGGTTATGCTCATGTCAGCAGTGGCAAATAGCCACCGACCTCGTCTCCCAAGTCACATCCTGCCCCACTGTCCTTCCTTTATCCAGACTTTAAGTTCAAGAAGCTTGACATACCAGGGAACTTTTAAGACCTTTTTCCACAAGGCTAGCACAGATCCCGGTGAACTGGCTTCAAGTCGTTATGTTGACATCTACTTCTAAGTTGCCAACATTTCCTGGGATCTATTTAAAAAATACAAATTCCTTGCCTTAGTAGCAAGTGTTTTCATAGTGAGATAGCATTTTTGGCCTTACTTAAAATAATATCCTAAACTGGGATATCTCAAAACTTAATATGCATGTGAGTCACTAGAGAATCTTCCCCAAAATTTAGTTTCTGATTTTTAGCAGGGCTGCAATAAGGACCCGGGAATCTGTGTTTCTGACAAGGGCCCTGAGATGCAGATGCTAATATTTCACAAGTCACAACTCTAATGAAGATATTCACTTTCTTTTTATTTAATTTTTATTTTTTATTTTTTGGTACCGGGGATTGAACTCACAACCTCATGCCTGCTAGGCAGGTGCTCACGCCACTGAGTTAAATCCCTAGCAAGATATTCAGTTTCAACCCACATCAGCTTCTGTGTTCCTACACTTACTTCTTCCTGGAATGCCCACTGGTCTCAACTAATCAAATGTACTCCAAAGCCAAGCTAAAATGCAAGCTCCTTACTAAAATGCTATCTTATTTTCTCAATGTCTTAGTCAGTTTCTTTGCCCTTGTAATAAAATACCTGACACCTGTAACTTAAAGGAGGAGAGGTTTGTTTTGGGTCACATATTTATTCTACAGTTGGTTGGCTTGAAGGAAGAAAGGCATGGCAGAAGGCTCTAGCAGAGGGGAGCTAGTCACCTCATGGCACCTAGGAAGCAGAGAGTCATAGAAGGAGCTGGGAAGGGAAATATACCCTTCCAGGTCATATCTAGTGCCCTGCCTCTTCTAAACAGACCCCATCTCCCAGTAGCAAGTCAGCTACTATACCCGCATAATTCAATCACCTTCCAAATACATGAGACTTTTGAGGCCATTTTAAATCTAAACCACTACATGAAGTAGATATTAACTCCTCCTTGGAGTTCTTAAATATTTGGTTTGAAAAATTAACCACCAAAAGGACACAGTACTAGAATTTTCAC
Organism: Dasyprocta punctata; assembly: GCA_004363535.1. NCBI lineage: Eukaryota > Metazoa > Chordata > Mammalia > Rodentia > Dasyproctidae > Dasyprocta > Dasyprocta punctata. The sequence goes on from RJWM01005328.1 coordinate 92,147, forward strand.
CTACATTTCCATTTTAGGACAAGTTTTATTGTTTTCCTCTGAGTTGATCCAATCATACTTCAAAACGAGCTGTACATTCATTATTCATTCTGCACAGTAATTAAGGTACTACAGGAAGCTCCCACTCATTCAGGATAAAATAGCCAGAAAAATGTGAACACTCTAGATCATGCAGAATTGCATAATAATAACTTCATAGTAATAACCCCCAAGGTTTAAAGAGCCTGAAATAGCTTCTGAATCATCAAAGAAAGATTAAAATTATATTCAGCATATTTTAGTGTTAAGCAAATCTGATCACATTCTAATCTGAAAACTGATGTATGGGGGTGTGTATGATGTGTTCTGATAAGAAATACATAGCATATATGGAATACATTACTGTCACTTCCAGTCCCATGCAATATTTAGCCCCTTTAACACAACTCTGTACCTGTCATTTCCCCACCACGTGTGCAAGCACGCACACACACATTCACATGCACATACACACACAGACACATGCAAACACACATCATTTTTCAAGAAAAAAAAATTATAAAGCCAGGATTTTACTATACTTCCTAAAGTCTCAACATAAACTCTGGAAGTCTCTTTTTTCCCCTTTGAAACTGAAAACCTTACAATTATCTGAATTCAGTCTAGATACTGATTATTTCTCCATTTTTACATATTTCTATAGTGGTCATGTATTTCTCTTCATTGCAAAAGAATTTGCAGTGGCTCGCGAGCATTTTTAGACTAAAACAAAAAAATAATAAATACACAAAAGAGAAAAGAAAAAGTTGAATATGAATGCAGCCAAGAAGACTGCCTGCCTGGACATGGGTTTCGTATGGTCCTGACTAGTCACTGGCCTGGAGCAACAAGGTCACTACTTTTTGCCGCGTCCTTTTCTAGCCATGTTCTGCTGACAAAGTCCAAACATGGAAGGAAAGAGAGACCCATGTTCTGCTGACAAAGTCCAAACATGGAAGGAAAGAGAGACCCATGTTCTGCTGACAAAGTCCAAACATGGAAGGAGGACATTTCCTAAGAAAAGGCCGCAGCATAAAAATTGGCTTTGTGGGAATGGGTTAA
>RJWM01005329.1:0-93195 GCA_004363535.1 Dasyprocta punctata
CTTAGAGCTTTCAATGATAACGAAGAGCCCATTGTGGCACACACGCTATAGGTTCGCCACCACTGCTCTAAATTCTGTGATGGCTTTTCAGACTTCTTTCCATTTTCCTTTGAGACTCTTAATTTTTTTTACTTTATTAGCATATGTTTGCAGTTCATGCAGCTTTACAGTCATCTTGGGGAGTGGTTACATGTACATACCACATCTTCTTTTCTAATCCTCTTTTCTCCCTTCCTCCTTCAATTCCCCTATCCCATTTTTCATTCTTGTGGCTATTATGAATCTTAGCTCATGTTATGGCATACAATGCTTACATTAATTGAGGTTATTAGGTACATACACATGACATACCTTTATTCTCGTATTTCCCCTTCCCCTCCTCCTCACACCTCATATTTTTCTCCATGGACGACTTCCCTATTGCAAGAGACCCATCTCCCTGTCCTGTTCTGTCCATCCTTATTTTTCTCTTTGTACCTTGCCTCACTCAATTGAGAGGTACCATATGGTATTTAAGCTCGTATGTCTGGTTTATTTCATTCAACATTATATTTTCTAGGTGCATCCATTTTCCTACAAATATCTCAAATCTGTCATTCTTTGTCATTGAGTAGTATTCCAATATATATAGACACCGCATTTTCTTTATCCAGTCATCTGTTGATGGGTGCACAGGCTGTCCCCAGAATTTAGCTATTATAAGTTGTGCTGCTATAAACATTGGTATACATGTATCACTGGAGCATGACATCTTAAGATCTTTGAGGAAAATACCTAGCAAGGGGATTGCTGGGTCATATAAAATTTCTAATTTCAGGGCTTGGAGAAATCTCCATACTGATTTTCATAATGGTTACTTGACTAGTTTACATTTCCACCAACAATGAAGGAGAAATCCTTTTTCACCACAGCCTCACCAGTATTTGTTATTGTTTGATTTCTTAATGATTGCCCTTTTTTCTGGGGTAAGATGGAATATTAGCATTGTTTTAATTTGCATTTCTCTGATAGCCAGAGATGTTTCATATATTTGTTTGAATGTATTTCTTCCTCCATAAAGTACCTGATAATTTCTTTTGCCCATTTCTTCACAAGGTCTTTAATTTTAGGTGGGTTTTGTGTGTGTGTGTGTGTGTGTGTGTGCTTTATATATTCTAATATTAGTCCTCTGTATGAGGAGTGGCTAGCAAAACCTTTTTCCCATTATTTAAGTTGTTTCTCCACTCTACTGCTTGATTCTTTTGCTGTACAGAAGCTTTTTAGTCTGATGCAATCTCATTTGTTGATTCCTGCTGTTATTTCTTGTGCAATTGAGGTCCTGTTTAGAAAATCTTTTCCAATACCTATGGCTTCAAGTATTTTACCTATTTTATCTTCCAGTAGGTTTAATGTTTAGATCTTTGATCCATTTTGATTTTAATTTAGTATATATCACTAAAGATATAGGGGCCCAGGTTCAATTTTCTACCACAGATGACCTGTTTTCCCAGGACCATTTATTGAATAAGCAATCTTTCCTCAACCCTATGCTTTTGGCACCTTAGTCAAAGATCAAATAACTGAGTGTGTCTCAGGCTGTTTCTGTATCCCCTATTCTGTTCTATTGACCCACATATGTTTTTGTTCCAGTACCATGCCATTTTATCAACATTGCTTTGTAGTATAGCTTGAAGTCAGGTATAGCTATGCCTCCTGTTTTACTCTCGTTGCCTAGAATTGCTTTTGCTATTCTGGGTCTCTTCTGGCTCCGTGTGAATTTTAGGATTTTGTTTTCTAGATCTGAAAAGTGTGCTGTTGGTATTTTGATTAGGACTCCACTGAATCTGTATAATAGTTTTGGAAGTATGGTCATTTTGACAATACTGATTTTGCCTACCCAGGAACACTTGAAGCAACATCAAATTGCTGAGTGACTAATATGTCACAGTGTTACCATATCTGAAAGGGATTTGAAGTTAGAAAGTGTAAGAACAATTTCTTAATCTCCCCTGGACTGCATGCCTCACCTCTAAAGAGCTGACCCTAAATAATTAATAATGAGTTAGAAGTACCGCCTAACAAAATACTAGAATTGTTTCAGAATGGATAGAGGCTGTTATCTGGATGCTAAATTATATTGAGGTACCAATTTTTATACTAGTTGCATGTAATTGGTTTGACAACTCAATGTACTGGACTTCTAGTCTCTATTTTAAAACATGGAGTTATCCCTCACCATCAAGATCAAAATGTCATTTCTTTGGGCCTCAGTTTCCAAGATTGAATACTGAAGAATTGGAAGAACTGAATTCCAGGTTCCTTTAACTTCACACCAACTCCATGTTTTTAAAAAACATACTAAAGAAAAGGGAAAAAATGGAATTAACGATCAACCCCTTTTACTGTAATTAAACTGTTAGCCAATTTTACTTTCCTATGCAACACCCATAGGCCATGTTTAATTCACTTTTTAATTAACTATTAATGAAAGTAGCAATTGTCACACTGCTCCAGAGACCAGCAAGGCCTCCAACACCCTTTGAGGGGTACACAAGACCACAATTATTTTTATAATAATTCTAAACTGGTTTTTGCCTTAGTTGCACTCATTCTCTCCCATGGGTGCAGTGTTAACCAGAGGTTACACGATGCGTGTGACCACAACAAATTAAGTGTGGGAGCAGGGATGAGATCCAGCCATTATCTTTGAGGCAGAAATTTGTTTAAAAAAAAAAAGAAGTACAGCAATGTCATTCTTGATACTAAAAATTTTGTCTGAGAACTATATTTCATAAGAAGTATTTCTGTGAACATTAACAATAGGTCATAAGTCTGTTTGTAAATGAATTAAATGTTTTTAAATTTCCAATATGTAAATGTCAATGAATAGAACCTACATGAACACAGGATTTAAGAGGTTATCAAAAATGCTCTACAAGCAGCCAGTGACTTTCCCAGACCTCTTGAGAGCATCTGGAGTCCCATGTGAAGAGCAAAATCCAGCAGACAGTGTCAGGAGAATTTCGCTAAGCTCAGGGTGACAGAAGAGAGGGGATGTGGGGCCAATCACTGAATAAAGCGTTGGCCTTGTTTTGTGGCAGCCATGAATGACTGCCCAGCCAAGCCACTCAGTCCTGCAGCCAGCTGAATATGGGCTGAAACTTCCAATAACTATGGCACTTTAAAGACTGATGACAGACCTCTAAAGACTGAATGCATCTTTGCTTGACAAGATGATGCTCAATGAGACCATGGTGGCCTACAGCTGGGACTTAAATGCAGGAAACTCACTTCAAAAAAATTCCCAAGAGAACAGACAAGATGGCGGAACAGTAAGGAGCAGAGTAAACAGCCTCCCTGAGAGATACCATCCAGTTGCCGGAATATAGCAACGTGGGGAAGACAAGAAGGAAAGAAGTGGGTCCTCTGGACCCAGTAAGAATCTAAAGTGAGAATTGAAGCCCATAGAAAGAGTAAAAAGAAACACTTAAACAAAGAAGGTGGTAGCTAGCGGCGCCTCTGCCCGGAACTGGACCCACTGTGAGAGGAGCTGCTGGAACCTGGGGACACACAATCTAGGTGCCGCGGTTTGGCGGCGACCCCAGAGGCCTCTGCCAAGAGGCAGCATTGGAGGAGAGTGGCAGTGGACAGGGGGAGCAGACCTGGAGAACTGAACTGGCTGACGGTGAGTGTGCAGAGGTCTTCACCCTCCCACAAGAGAAACAGACTGGCTGGGAGACATCTTGGAGTTGGGCTGGGAACTCCTAGCTGGGCACAGACCCATGGAGGTTGCTCTGACTGAGCCAGGCGCATTCTGGGGGCCACCTCGGAGGGCCCCTGTGGGTGACCAGCTCAGTCTGGAGACAGCTGCTCCGCGTGCGCTCCAGGAGTGGTGGTGGAGACTCCACGGGTGACTGGCCCACTGGCCCAGGTTCATAGGCAATGGCACCACCCCAGCGCACCATCAGGGAGCCAAGGCATGCTGGGGAAAGGCAGCAGATAGCACTGTAACAGCGCCCCCAGTGGCAAGCATCAGATATCCATAACCAGCACTAGCTAGAAGAACCAGTCTCATTTCAGAGAAATTGTGGTCAATGCAAGGAGTGCCTGGGTCCCCAGTACTCATTTGCCCAGAATAACCCAGGAATATGTCAAGACAAAGATGCAAAAGACAGTCTCTGGCCTCCAATCCAAACAGAGCAAGTCCAGGAGATGCGAACATAGAACAGATCAGGAGTCCCACAACTGCAGTTTCTGAGGTGATGGCAACTGAAGTAAAGAAACAACTTCAAGAGGCTATAAAAGAAATTAGAATAGAAATAATAACTAAAAGAAGAAATGAAAAACATAATAAAAGAACTGCTAGGCAACTCTAAAGGAGACATAGATGAAAAAATGGAGCATAGGAAAACGAGGGAAACCTTGAAAGAACAATACACAAAAGATTTAGAATATATGAAACAGATTCAAAGAGATAACCAGGAAATCAAAAACTCCAATGTAAGTTAGCAAAAACACTTGAAAAAAACTAAAGATAGACTTTCAAACCTTTAAAACAGGTTTGCAGCTTATAATCATGAAAGGAAAGATCTCTTAAAAATAACAAGAAACCTGGAAGTAACAACACAACAGGTGCAAGATAACTCAAAAAAATATAACTTAAGAATAAAAGGTGTGAGTGAAAAAGCAGGAGTCAGTACAAATGAAATTAAAAGCCTATTTATAGAAATAATTTTAGAAAACTTCCCAAGCATGGGAAAAGGAAGTGACTTTCAGAGAAGCAAAGCATATAGAACTCCAGCTAACCATAACCAAAATAAATCTGCACCCAGACATATAATAATCAAGATCCCAGAAATTCAACACAAGACCAGAATATTAAAAGTTGTTAGAGAAAAGAAAGAGATCACCTACAAAAGAAAACCCATCAGAATCACAACAGACTTCTCAACACAAACCATCAGGTCAAGAAGAGCTTGGAGTGAAGCATTTCAAGCCCTGAAAGAAAACAACTTCCAACCCAGACTGATGTACCCTTCAAAACTATCTTTCAAAATTCATGGAGAAATAAGATACTTCCATGACAAAGAACAACTGAAGGAATTTTTGACCACCAAGCCAACCCTACAAAGAATACTGAAAGACATTTTAGAGAGAGATAAAAAAGATCACATCTCCAGAAACAGTGGCAGAGGGATATCGCCAAGCAGGGCAGACAATTGAGTAGAGAGGAAAAGTGGGCAGCCAACGGCAGGGAAGTGGCATGGTGGAGACAAGATAGTGCATGTTGGCCTTAGCCATTAATGTAGATGGCCTCAGTCCAGCAATGGAAAGAAACACAGGCAGAGTGGATCAGGAGACAGGATCCACCAATATGGTTATACAAGAAACACATTAACTCGAAACTCAAAGGGGGTTCATAGACTGAAAGTCAAACGAGAGAAAACGATGCTGTATGTGACAGGGAACCAGAAAGAAGTGGGGGTAGCTTGCCCATTAGCTACATAGTGGACAAGAAAGATATGGCATTTTTATCCAATGGAAAGCTACTCAGTTATAAAGAAAAATAACATCAAGCCTCTGTAGTTAAATGGATACAACTTAAGATCAGGTTTGTGGATGAAATGGCCCATAACCACATGGGTGAGCATCATGTTATCTCCCTAGTACAAAAAAAAAAAAACTAAAGGAGTTAGTAGGATTCAAAATACACAATACATATTGTAAAAATGAAAGGGGAGGAAGTGTCTAAAAAGGAAAGGTAGTGGCCATTGTTAATCTATCATCAGGATTTGAGTCCTGTATTGTTTTCATTGAGCTGTTTAGTTTGGTCTTATTCTATTTCAGTTTGCCTAGTTTTATTATATTTGATGGCATAGACAGCTATTTCAAAGATAACAAAACGCATTATGGTAGTCATTATTGATATCTGATCACCTTGTTTTGAAACCCTATATTGCTTTTTTTTTTTTTTTTTTTTTGGCAGCCCCAGGGATTGAACTCACAACCTTGCACCTGTCAGACAGGCACTTAAGACACTAAGCCAAACTCCCGGCCCTTGCTTTCATTGTTTTGTTTTGAGTGATTTTATCCTATTTTGGTTTGTTTGATTGTATTATGACTGATGATATAAGCAACTGCTTAGAAGATAATGAGGTATTATAGTAATTAGTGTTATTTTACTATGTATTGTTTCCATTGTTTTGCTTTTAATTGGTTTTGTTCTGTACTATTTAGTTCAATTATATTATGCCTAATGGTATGGGCAGTTATTTTGAAGATAACAAGAGGTATTATAAGGGGAAAGGAGGAAAGAAGGAAGGGAAACGGAAAAATACATAAATTTGTATATAGGTATACATTAGATAGTTAAAATGACTATACTACTAAATGCATTAGTTATTGAAAAAGAACAGTTAATACTCATATGATTAGATCAATTTTACATGTCTATATCTGTTAATCTAAACAACCCCTTTGAAGGTAACGATATGCAATATTACAACCACTGTCAAATTCCAATCATCTCACTTTGTAAACCTATAATGTTACTGTATTGGATTTGTTGTTGTTGTTGTTGTTTGTCTCTTTTGCTTTTTGTTTTTCTTTTCTGAGTCCATTTTCTCTTAAATAAAAAAAAAAAAATACAGATTCTCAGAGACCGTAGACTGAGAACTTCCTGACTTAAGATAGTGAAATATTGTCTCACATCATTTCTTTGTATGTAGCCATGATATTTTCAAAATAGTGACTCATTTTCCCATGAGAGTTGATTGTCCCTGGCTTCTGTGTGCCACACCAGTGTCACAGAAGCTTGTCACACTCACTTCCACTAGCATTTAGCCATGTGTTTAACATGGGCCATGCGTAAACTCCCTGAGGGCGAGAAGCATATCTGCTTTTCTAACCAGACTCTGAAGCTGGAATCTATCAGCTGCAAAAGTTGATGCCAAGAAAAACAATACAAAATATATCCCTTTTTCTTCTTTTTTACATGTTAATACTAAATGTTACATAAATGGATACCTAAGTCCCACTCAGAAAACTGACATAGCTGGAGAAAAACACGCAAGGATTTGACTGGTTTTGCCTGAAACTCAGGACCATTCATGTGAATACAACTTGCAAAGGAATGTAGCCACACTATGAGGTATAGTAGAAAACCATGATGGATATTTAATTTTTTTAAATTATTACAGTAAAAGGCACATTGTCATTAATCCCCTTCAAAATACACCCGTCATTTCAAACAGACTCTGCCCTTTTTCTGTGCAAAAACATTTTAATCCCATTATTCTTGTCACTTTCTAAAACAGTTCTGGAAGTCTTCTTTCATGAGTGTCTTCAGTTGTGCTGTTGTGGCTGCTTCAATGTCTTGAACCTACTCAAAACATTTGCCTTTCATGAACATTTTGGCTCTGGGGAAGAGCCAGAGTTATGTGGTGTGAGACCCAGTGACTAGGTGGGTGAGGACACACCATGATAGTTTTTATGGTCCTGCCTTTCCATTAGATGGCACTTGGCAACAGCATTCATCTGATTTTTCTTTTAACCACACCTCATGAGTTCTCTGAAAGAGGACTTTCAGAACTGCTTCAGAAAGTGGCAGGGATGATGAGATAAGTGAGTTTGAAGCAAAGAGGAATGTCTTGCGGGAGACTAATAGAAATATCTCTTTTATTGCAATAAATGTATACATTCGCCATACATTTCAATCAAACCTTCGTACTCTATCTCCTTGGATAATACACACGCTTCCTCCTGTCTTAGACACAGGGCATTCCTTCCTCAACCCTCACTCTCAGCTGATGACTTAGTCTTCTCTTTCACCGCAGCTGTTTTCTTCTCCCACTCAGTCAGCGCTCTCCACCAGGACAGCCCTGTCAGCCCACAAGCATGCCAAACCGTCTCCAGCGTTCATTTCCTTTTGACCCCATTTCCCATCCAGCTTTCTGCTCCATCTCTGTGAATGTAATTTCCTTTCAGACTGTTATTCACCACTTCCGTGTACTTTGCTCTCATTTTCTCTCTCCAGCCAGGCTTCCACCATGTTTTCCAGGGTCTCCAATGACCTTTGTTAAATTAATGGTTAACTCTCAACTCTCCTCTTGACCTTTCAGATACGCTGGGCACAACTGATCGCTTACTCCTGCCTGAAACACCTTTAGCACTTGGCTTCCACACATCACTGTCATTTCCCAATCTCATTTGCTGATTTGCCCTCAATTTCTGTAGCCTCCTACAAGTAAAATGGTTCAACTTTCAGACCTTGGACAGTTTTCCTTCCCCATATCCCTTATTTAGCCTGAGGCTTACACTATCGTTTGTGCCTTAGGACTCTTAGAAGTACAGTTTCAAGCCATGCCACGTTCTCTTCTGAACTCCATACCTTCGTATCCCTCTGCCGCCTCAGACTTCCTATTTTTATAGCATAGACACACATGAAGCTTAACTTATCCCAAAGTGACCACTGTATCTTCCCTCCAAAATCTGTTCTCCACCCTCCCGCTCCTCACTGCCTTCCACATAGCCACTAACAGTAACTCTGTCCTCCTGGTGCTGATCAAAAACTCAGAATCAAACCAGGCGCGGTGGTATACTCCTGTTTGGGAAACTGAGGCAGGAGGATCATTACAAGTCAGAGACCAGCCTGGGCTACAAAGTGAGCCCAAGGCCAGCCTGAATGGCATAGTGAGACCCTGTCTCAAAAAGATCAAAAAAAAAAAACAAACCACTCCAAATCATCCTCAACCACTTTCCTCCTCTTCCAACTGATATCTAATATGTCAAAAAAATATGACTGACCTTATCTCATAAGTTCTTGGGAGGGGATTAGACTTCCATGTTCTAAGTATGATATAAGCCAAAACCTAGCAACCAGGTTAAATAAGGTAAAGACTTTTCATACCCACATTTCACTTTAGTGCAAATGATAAAAATAAAACCTTTTAAGGAAATGCCACAAGAGATGGCATGTGAAAGTAACATAGGGTTGTTTAATATATGAATAGGGTAAAAAGAACTTGACATGCCCCCCAAACTTGCACATACGTAAGGTATTTGAGTCTTTTATGATCTTTATGCATCACTTAATTTATATGTGAATACATGAATAATCATCAACAGTATCCTTAAAGAATACTGAAACATTATTATCAATTATTATCAATGTTAACAACCACACTACATTGATAACAATAATATTAAAAAAAAACCTGTTGGGGGCTGGGGATTTAGCTCAGCAGCACAAACACTTGCTTGGCAAGTACGAGGTTGTAAGTTTGATCTCCAGTACCAAAAAAAGGAAAAAAAAAAACTGTTGGTTTGGAAAGTAAACAAACTAGATTTATCTGTGGAGGTAATGTTCTGAGATTGTTTATTTTTTAAATAAGATTGTACCATGTCTACTTAAAAAAAAAAGCAAAAGCTCCAGGGGGGAAAGACTGATTGGTCTCGCACTGAGATTAATGGTCCAACTCCTAAGAAACTACTCTGAATTTATCTTACTGTACCTGTGAGTTGTATAACTAAATCATTCTGTTTTAAATTGGTTCCTTAAATTAATAGCTCACTTATAGGCCATTACATTATGCATATTACAACCACTATGTATTCCATTCTATATCCATATTTTCATTGATTAATTCATTGCCATTACTAACTTCTTTACTTTTGGTATGTTTTCTGTATTCTCAAAAGCTACCTTTCACCCATTGCAGAATAAGATGGGATACAAAAAAAAATACAGTAAGTACATACACATATACAGACATGCATGCAAAAGTATTAGCTGGAAGGTTGAAAGGAGAACATCTAATGTTAAGATGGGTCATCTGTGTTTCTGTGTCAGAGAAAATTCTGAGAGAATATTGTGCAAATTGGTATTGATAGGAAAGGAGTACAGCATTAGTTATTCCAGGATTAGTTCAGAAGGAAGGGGTGTTCTTCTTTAAAAGATTTCTGAACACTAACATATTGGATTGCCTTCTAAAGGTTCTTGCAACCAAAACCCTGATGTATTATTATTCAACTAACTAAAATGGAAATATATATGTGTGATCTTTCTGGTCATGCTAATTCTCCTTTTCTATCTGTCTTCAGTTTCTTAGGCACAAAACTTGGAGCAACTGATTCAGACCAAATAAATAGACAGAATTTTAGTGTGGACATGACTTATTTTGCTTTTCATCCAGATACCAGACTTTTTATCTTTTTTTTTATAGAAAAGAATCCATTCTGTCATCAGATGAACCATCTGAAAGACAAACATGGAATAAGTTTCTTTCCTATATGAGTGTATTATTCAGTGCCAGTTGTTTGGGGACCAATGTTTTCCTACTTCATTATATGATTACACTTCATGATTTTCAGTCTTCTGTGCTTTCTGAGGTCCACTAGATTACATAGACAAAGAAATGAGGAGTGGCAGCTACCTCCCATGTTTAATGGCAAGAACAAATGATTTGTACCAGAAATTGAAAAAAGATTTGGTTCCACTGAATTGAGTTATCCATTTTTCAAGCCAAATGTTGATCATGGAAACATTTTCATAATTTAACCTCAAAATACCACAGTAAGTGACAATGATTCTTGGGTATGATGGGGAATGAGACACAATAATTTTCTTTTAAAATTCAATGCTTTTAGCTCCCACTTTCTAATATGTTTTCTAATAAAACATGACAGAGGCACTGCACATCTCTTAAAATATGTATGAAATGGTGTCAGCATCATAAAGCAGATTCCTACATGTTTAACAGTTCAGAAATCTTGGGTGACTTTTATCTTCCAAAATGTCAGGCTTTGGATTTACACCTGGTGTTTTCTGATTCTTTTCAGCTTCATCATTAAAACAAAAACTCTGAGGAAATAACTGATTGAAGTGGGTTTTTTTTTCTCCCAGGAATTACCAAAAGAAAAATACCATATTAGCATGAAACCCACACTTGTCTGACAGCCAGGGGTGAGAACGGAAACCATTTCTCAAGAAGCAGCGGATACAGGGGTAGACTCATTAAGTAAATGCAAGGGCTTATGGATAAGTGGAAAAACATTTCAAAGGATCAAATTTAATAAACGAATAAAAAAGCTAAACAACTGCCATTATCTGCTGTGCACCAGTTTAATTCAACGTTTCGTGGACAGCAAACCTCTTAGTCCAACACTTGGCAAAATAATTACCTCATTAAAGAGACTCAGTGTAGTTCAGAAACCTTCATGGACTTGGGTTTTCCCAGGGAAAATAAAAGCTTCATGTAATCTATTGTGTTTCCCACTTGATAAGAGAACATATAAGCTTAAAAATGTCATCCAGTTCTTTGAGGGAGATGAAAAAGGACTTTTTGGGAAATAAAAGCACAGGTATAAAATTTTACAAAAACATATCAGGTTGTTTTAGTTTGCTTTATACACTCCTGTATGGATAATAATAACATATTGCTATGCTGTGCTTTCTTCGTGGAGTTCAAACCAGGTGATTAGCTCATTCTATCACATACCCGCCACTGAGTACATTTACAGTGTTCATGATCAAGAGATTATTCAGCCTGTGCTTCATCTCCAGCCAAATGGAAAATCCTTGTCTCCCAAAACATGACCTTAGATGTTTTACAATTAGAATATTCTGCTTCTCTACCCTTTGATATATTTGAAGATATATATTGTGTTCCTTCCTTAGCAACTCCATTCTCTTTCATGGAATCATTTTTTTTTAACCTCCAGATTAAATAGCCTTCAGTTTTTTGGGACAGTTTTGAATTTTTTCATCCTCAAGATTTTAAAGTTTATGTATGCCTGAGGTAATGTTAATCCTAACCAGAAATCTTTGCAAATGTTGACTGGTGGAATTTACTTGCTCAAAGATGAATGAGAGACCTGAGGTGTGGTTTTGTAATGGTTTCTTATCCAGGACTGCTATTAGCTGGAATCTACCTGTTCTGTATTCATTATTTATTGTAAATTATCCTGTAATTTATGGGCCCCAGCTTGGGGTTGAATGGATTTGACCAGACTATGGCTACGGACTACTAACACATAACAAAGTCATCCCAAAACTGGGCTTGCCTTGCATGCAGTTAGCATTACTCAGCCCAAACTAAACTGCATCCCAGAACTGAAAAAGGATGCTCAAAGTGCTATGCCTGAGAGGCAGACACCCCAAATGCTGCTGCCCGTGCCTGGCCTTCTCGCTCATCACTGGTAAAACTCAGTGCTCCGTCCTGTCCTATGTGTCTGACGAATAGCTCTGGTCTCTGGAATTTCATTTGTGCTCCGTCCCTGCGGTACTCTCCGTAGGCCCCTCTTCATTCTGAATGATGTGTTGTCTTCACATTGCCTTTGGTTGAAATCTTTAATTAATTCTTTTTGGTTAACACTTCCTTTGAGACATAAAATTGGCTTTCAACTTCTCCTCTTGACAAGACTTTTTAAAAATCATTTTATTGAGATACAATATATAAAAGATACAGTTCATTCACATCAAATGTGCAATGTCTTTTAGCTTGTGCAGTCATCACCAGAATCTCACTGTAAAACATTTTATCACCCCAAAAAGAAGTCCTAGTCCCCTTATTTCATCACCCACCCACAGTCCCTATACCCTGAACCCAACCTAGGCAAACATTAATATCCTTTTTATCAGTTTACCTACTCTGCATTTTAATATAAATAGGATCACATAGAAATGATATTTTGGGACTGTTTTTTTCTTTTAGCATGTTTTCAAGCCTATTCCATATTGTAGCATATGTTCACTATTTCACTCTTTTCATTGCTTAATAATACTCCATAATATAGGCATACCACAGCAGCTGATAGACATTTGCTTTGTTTGCACAGCTCGGTTATCATGAACAATACTGCTAGAAACATTTTGTGTAGACATACGTTTACATCAGGCATAAACCAGAATTGCTGGGTCACAGGTTATATCTGCTTAATACCGTCAAACTGTTCTCCAGGCCTCTATGCTACTTAAATTCCCTCCCACAATTTCTGAGAGTTATGATTTCTCCACCTGCTCACCAATACTTACTATCTGTCCTTTATTATTGTTGCCTCAATGCAATTTTGACTCCAATTTCCCTAATGAGGTTGAACAGCATCTCAGCTGTTTATCTATTTTCTTTGGACAAATGTCTTTTCAGAGCATTTACTCGCTTATACTTGTGTTGTCTTTTGTTACTGAAATGCCAGAGTTATAAGTGCTGGCTTTGTATTGTTGATATGTGTTCCTTATCAAATATATGATTTGTAAATAGTATTTCATTCTGTGGTTGTCTCTTCTATGTCATAATTCTGGTGTTTGAAACATAGTATTTTTAATGTTACTGAGGTCCAGCTTACCAGTTTTTTCTTTTATGACTTGTTGTGTTGGAGTCATATCTCAGAAGTTTTCCTTAACCCAAGATCACAAATATTCACTCCTCTCTTTTTTTCAAAAAGTTTTATAGTTCTAGTTCTTCTGTTTAATGCTATGATTCATTCGGAACTAATGTCTGGGTATGGTGCAAAAAAGAGATTCATGTTTATTATTTTTCATGTAGATATCCAACTATTTAAACACTATTCTTCCCCACAATAAATTATACTGGCACACTTATTGCAAATCTATTGATGTTAAGTGTGAGTTTATTTCTGGACTAATTTCATGTCACCCATTGATATGTTTATATGCCAGTACCATACTGTCTTTACTACTATAACTTTGCAGTAAATTTTGAAATTAGAAAATGTGAGTTCACTCGTTTCTCAAGATTATTTTGGTTATTCTGAGTTCCTCGCATTTTTACATGAATTTTAAAATCAACTTTTCACTGTTGGCAAAAACCCAGCTGGACAGCTCAAATCTGGAATCAGCAGATCAACTTGTGGATCATTCCCATCTTAACTATGCTAAAACTTCACTCATGAAAAGTCATATGGGATGCTTTCTATTTATATAAGTGCTCTTGGATTTCTTTTCAGCAACATTTTCCAATTCTCAGTATACAAGGTTTGCTAAGTGTATTTCTAAGTATTTTAGTTTTTGATGCTGCTATAGATGTTAATACTATCCTTAAAGAACTGTCGCTAATGAATAGATGGTGTATATCTCTTTGGATGTCTCGCTAAGTGCATTTGTTAAGTGCATTTTACTATACCCATTGTATTTCCTATGCACCAGGCCAGCATATATCATCTGCAAATGGACATGGAATAACTAAAACTACCTCAATTTGGGTGATATTTTTCCCTTGCCTAATTTCTTGGCTAGAAACTCCAGTACAGTATTGAATAGAAGTGTGAGTGAATCTTCTTGCTTTGTTTCTGCTCTTATATAGAAAGCATTCAGTTTCACCCTTAGGTATGATATAACCTATGGAATTTTTTAAGAATTTTTTCAGGTTGAAGAAGTATTCTTCTACTTCTCATCTGATTTTTTTTCCACAAAAGAATGCTGAATGGTATTAAGCACTTTTTCTTTGCCTATTTAGATAATCATGTATTTTTGTTCTTCATTCTATGTATCAGTTATACTGCAGTATTTGATTTTCAGATGTTAAACCAGTTGTGCATTCCTGGAATAAATCCTACTTGATCATGCTGTATGATTTTTAAATATTTAGTTGGCTAATACTTTGTTTCTGTTTTGTCTTTCTTTGAGACAGCATTTCACTATGCAGTTCAGACTGGCTGTGAACTCACTTTGTGGCACAGGCTGGCCTTGAACTCACAACAGTCATCCTGCCTCGGCCTCCCAAGTGCTGGGATTACAAGCATGGCTTACTAGGCTAATACTTTGAGGACCTCTTTGCCCATGCTCATAGGATATATTTGTCTGAAGTCAGATTTCACCTCCCAAAATCACAGCCACCTATAAACCCATCAGTGGACTAATCCAGTGTCCCACACCCATGATTCAGACACCTCCTCAAAGCCCCACTACAAGCACATGAGGCTTTGGGGAGACATCCAGACATAACTGGTAACAGTGCTACTTTACAAAATTCATTTTTATTTTAGTTGTGTTTTGGGACATTAGGTTTCCCATGTATAGAAGCATATCAATTGCAAACAAGTAGAATCTGACAACTTCTTTTCCAATTTGGATACCCTTTCTTTCTCTTGCCTGATGGTTGCAGCTACGACTTCCAAAACTAAGTTAAACAAAAGTGGTGGAAGGAAGGATCCTTGTATTGTTCTATAGCAGAGACAGAAAACTTTCACCTTTTTCTCATTTAATATAATGATAGCTGATTATAAATGGTCTTGCCAGGTATGGCGGAACATGCTTGCAATCCCAGGACCTCAGAGGCTGAGGCAGGATGATTGCCATGAGTTTGAGGCCATCCTAGGCTACAAAGCAAGATCCTGTCTCAAAAAAAAAAAAAACTAAATGAATAAATAGATTCTTCTATTCCTAATTTGATCAAGGTTATCATGAAATAATAAATTTTATGATGTGCTTTTTTGTCTGTTGAGATGACTTCTGTCCTTCTTATGTATTATTGATTTTCATATGTTGAACCTTGGCATCTCTGCGATGAAGCTCATAAGTGATCTTTTTGATGTGCTCTTGGGCTCAATTTGCAGCACTTTTTGAGAGTTTTTACATCTGTTTTCGCCGGGAACATTGGTTTATAGACTTCTTGTTCATTACGTCCCTGTTTTTCCTTGATGTTTTAAGGATTTTTGTCAAACTGTGTCAGTGTTTGGATGGTGCTGTGTCTGGTGTAGATCTTTTCATTTATCTTACTTGAACTTTCCTGAGCCCTTTAGATTTGCAGACTGTTTTATCAAATGTGGAGTTTTCATCCATTATATCTTTATTATTGTCCTTTTCTCTCCCTTTTAATTCTATTCCTATTTAGCTATATATTTTGTGCTTTATAATAGCTGACATTTCTGAGTCTTCATTTATTCTCTTTTCCTTAAATTGTAATGATCAATCTTCAAGACTATTGATTCTTTCTTCTGCCAGATGAATGTACCATTTAGCCCTTCTGTGAAAATTTTTATTTTTTCTTGAAGTTTTTAATTTTGGCATTTCTATTTGGACTTTTCCTTTTCACTCATTTCTCTTTACTGATATTTTTTACATGGTGAGATATTATCATATGTTACTTTGAAAGGCATCATTTCCTTTAGTTCCTTGAACACATTTATAATAGGTGCCTTGAAATTTTGTCTAAGTCTTAACATGTAGGTCTTCTCTCAGTATAATTCCTAGGTTCTTGTTTCTATGCATCTCTCTTCTTTTAGTCTTCTGAGGGATACCAGATGTAACTGAGATGGCCAGCCCCCAGTGCCTTCTCCACAAGGAAGAGGAAATGTAATAGACATATGGCTGCAATTTTAGTTGAGTGTGGGAGAACGGTGGACAGCAGAAAATAAGATACTGCAACCTTATAAGAGACTTTCTGTAAGAGCATAGTGAGAGAAAGGAAACAGTCTATTGTCTATTGCTCCAGCTCCACAACCAGGGAAGAGGGTGCCAATGTCTTTTGCATGGGTGAATGTACAACAGTCTTAACAAGCAGTGCCAATGCCAATGCCGGCAATCCTACCTGCAGGAGAATTTCACTGTCCTCACAGGCTTAGAGACAATTTACAGAATTAGCCTGAAACCTACATATTGATTTCGTTTTGGAAAAGGATCTCACATCATCTCCCACTGAACAGTCCTGGTGCTATAGCCAGAAGCCCTTTTGAGAAGGGAGCTACTACCTGGAGTTGGGCTGCTCTAGGGGTCAGAAGTTCCTCCCTAATCCCATCTCTCAGATCCCACAGGCGTCCCACTGTACTGGCTTGAGGGGTAGCTGCCCTATGAGCCCAACTTGACCCACCAAAGTGACTGCAATGTGAGCCCACTGCATACCCTGTAGAGAAGGGTAGGTATTGTGACATGGAGAGGGGTATAGGATGCTGCTCTCAAGAACCAGGAGATCAGGCGCTTTCCCTGTGAGACAAAAGGCATGGAAGAGGCACATGCAGGCCACTGCCAGTCCCAGGAAGGCAGGTGTTCACAGAGTTCTTGCCACCCCTGCACCTCGGCATGTGACTGACAGGGAGGGAACTCGGGTTTCTGCTGCTACCCTACCCACAGAGATACGGCTTGATGTCGCCCTGCCTCTGAGTGCACATAGCTGGGGGGCTGTTGAATGCTACTCTGCCTCACTCTATGTGGAGTCCTGCTTCCAGGCAGGCCCTGTACTATGAAACCTGCTGTAACCCTACCTACATGGCTCGTGTTGATGCTCCACTCCTGAACAAGGTCTGAATACATACTGTGGTCAGTGCTGGGTTTGGGTACCACAGACGGGGTTCCCACCAGGATGCCCATGCAATGTTTTAGCCCAGTACTACTGACTGGTCAGAAGTCAAGTGCTTCAGGCCTCTTACCACTGCTGAGACTGCCAATGCCAGAGACCCTTGCTAATAACAGAGCTAACATCAACGGTGCATGAGGAAACTCACTGCCGGATGGGTACCACTACTGCCACTGTGAGAGTAGCCACACAATCGATGCCCCAAACCCACACCTGCCTGATCTGCCAGTTTCCCTATTCTCATCAGGTCTGCAGAAACAAGGCTCCGCTGACTCCACCATGTAAGTACTATGCAAGGAGTCAGTTACAGCCAAAGAATCTACAGGGAAACTACACTATGTTGCTCTGCTAGGATCAAAGAAAATATGCATGATGAACCAACACCCCAAGACACATTTTCAAGAGAAAGCCAATTACTAAGGAAGCCACACCATAAAAGCAGTAGGAAAAAACCTAATCACCAGATGTCCAAATCTCAACATGCAATGACAAGAAATATGAAAAATGAGGTAATACTGGAGAAAGAACATCTTCCCAATAAATAGTGCTTAGAAAATTGGATGTCTACGTGCAGAAGAATGAAAGTACATAGATTGTAAAAAATATCAACTCAAAATGAACTAAAGACTTAAATGTAAGACATGAAACTACTGGGAAAAAAACTTCAAGAAAATGCTTTGGGGGACAGCAGAACAGGTAAAGACA
This sequence comes from Dasyprocta punctata, assembly GCA_004363535.1. Lineage (NCBI taxonomy): Eukaryota > Metazoa > Chordata > Mammalia > Rodentia > Dasyproctidae > Dasyprocta > Dasyprocta punctata. The sequence goes on from RJWM01005329.1 coordinate 17,994, forward strand.
TTTTGGACAAGACTCTAAAGTACAGGAAATGAAAGCAAAAAATAGACAAATTGGATTCCAAAAAACAAACTTCTGTCCACCAAAACAAGAGTAAAGAGACAACTGAGAGAATGTCATAAAATATTTGCCTACTTTATATACTTTACAAAGGAATAGTATCCATAATATATAAAGACTACCAAAAACTCTACAGCAAAAAACAAATAATCCAGTTTTAAAATGGCCAATAAATCTAAATAAGTATTTATCAAAAGAAGACATACAAGTGGCCAAAATGAACATGAAAAAATGCTCAGTATCACTAGTCATTGGGGGGAATAAAATTAAAACTACAATCAGGAATGGCTATTATAAAAAAATATAAAAGATAAGTTCTAGACTAGATGTGAAAAGAGGGGGATGTTTTCACATAGTTGGTGGGAATGTAAATTAGTGCAACCATCTTGGAAGATAGAGATACCACATGATATAGCAATCCTGTTACTATGAATCCACAAGAAATCAGTAAATCAGAGAAACATCTCTGCTTCCATGTTTGTCTCAGCACTATTTACAAGAGCCAAGAAATGGAAACAACGTAAGTGTAAACCAACATATTAATCGATGGAAAAATGCAGTATATATGCATGAAGAAATGCTGTTCAGTCATAAAAAGAATGAAATTGTGTCACTCGTGGCAACATGAACAGAAGTGGAGATCGTTACATTAAAAGTCAGGCACAGGAAGGTGAGAACTTCATGATCTCACTCATATGGAGCCTAAAACGTTGGTCTCATAGAAGCTGAGAACAGAGTGATGAACACCAGATGCTAGAGAGAGTGGGTGGTCCATGGGTATTAAGTTGTAGTTAGATTACAGCAAAAATTTCTGCTGTGTTATTGTGTAGCAGAGTAACTATGACTATAAATAACAATGCACAGTGCATTTGAAAAATCTAGAAGGATTTTGTGATTTCACCATAAAGAAATGAAGGAGATAAATGTGTTTAGCCTGATTTAAGCATTACACAATGTCTTCATGCGTCAAAACATTTCATATTATCCATTAATATGTACAACTTTTATGCATCAGTTAAAAATGAGTTAATGTCATTATGTACTACATACAAAGAAAATGATTAAAAATTTTTGAAGTGCTACATGTATGCATGCATTATAATGTACCTTGTAAATATGTAAAGTATATGTCAAAAATAAAAAGAAATTAGCAATATAAAATTATTTATATATTAGCAAACTTTTGATAATCTATGTGCATTTTAAGGTATCAAAACTCTGGTAGTTTTTTCAGTTCAAATCACCAATATGTTAATTCCTTAGTTGTATGAGAAATATTTTTTTTCTGGAATTATTTGCTACATCTGTGCTACTTCAGAAAATTTTTTGGCAAGAAGGGTGGAGACTATTTGGACCAGTGTATCTATTTTAGATCCTTACTTAGAACCCTGTGAAACATTACATATTCAAAATGGAATTCAAAGCATGTGATTATGTATCAGCTCATAAGTGGTTTTCTGAATTGATTGTCACCTTTTCCTAATTTTGGATTGTGTTTTCTATTTCAAAGTGAAATGCTGGCATGCCTACTATTTTTTTTTTCCCTCCTTCAAATCTGGACGTCCAACTGTCGAACTTCTAAAATTTTACTTCCTACGGCAGGATGAGCATGTTTTTAGACACACTTTCAAAATTTGGCTTTAACTTATTTTGTCAAAGCAATGGAGTCTGTGACAAAAAAAGGAATGCTTGTAACAGAGAAGGAAGAAATCTTTCCAAACACAAGCATTTTATAAATTACCTAACACATGGAAATGGTTGCTGAAGTTGTCTTTCCAAGAGCTCACAATATTCCCTTTAGCTTTTTTTATGTTTCCTCCTCTAAATTTTGCTGCCATGAGCTGTGTTTATTAAAATGTAGCCACGAATAAGCAGATTTTTTTTGTAAGAGATTCAAATGTATAGCATTTTTAGATCATGAGCCCTCCCAATAGTGTTGTATAATTGAAAGACTACAAATTCTGGCATGACATTGACTTCATTTAAAATCTGAGTCTTCCATTCAGTAGCTGTGTGCTTTTGAATAAGTCAGTTCCCATGCCAGGGTCTCTCTCCCAATCTGTAATATGAGGATGATGGTAAATAGTGAACTGATAGTTTGTAAGGGTCACTCAAAATAGTAAATGCAATGTGCCTAGAAATCGAAAGGGCTAATTGTATCTATTGTCTCTATTACAGAAAAAGTAGTTGGTTATTCAGAGTATAGAAAAATTTTGTGTGGGGGGAGTGATACTAAGAAAGTATGAACAATTTTAGCTTAGAGACGCAAAATGCAAAGATAAATAATATAGAAGGTATCACTAAAAAGCACACCATAAAGAATTAAATGAGTAAGATAAGCAAAAAGTATATAGGAGTAATTGATATTATAAAATCATCAGCCCTTTCGTGTGTGTGTGAAAATAAGTGAAAACCTCATTTTCTCAGGGATGTGTTTTGTAGAGGTAAATAAAAAGGGAAAGGTTTTTTGGTTTTTGTTTTTTTTGTTTTTGTTTTTTTGCCTGTGAGTTATGGGAAAACGAATTTGAAAATCATGTTTGACATTGAAAAGATGAGTGCAACTTTCCAAGTGTACATATTTCTTGGTAAATGTATACTGAAGTGATCTTTTCCATTGCCACATTCATCTTCTCTTTCCCTGCTCTCTTAAGAGCACTTCGAAAGGCAATACATATTGGATGTAGCATGGTAAATGTGGCAGGCTAAGTGATGGTTCTGCATGAAGTATCTCTGTCCTAATCCCAAGAATTTATCAATTCTGTGTTACAAGGCAAGAGAGAGAGAGACTGACTATGCAGATGTGATGAAGTTGAAGGTCTTGCCAGGAGGAGACTGTCCTGGATTATCCAGTGGCCCTATCCAGTGTAGCTTTATGAAAGGATACAGAGGGAGATTAAATAAAGGAAAACAGAATCAGAGAGAAGGTGTCATGCCACTATTCTCCAAGACTAGGGGAGAGGCCATGGGCCAAGGCATATAAAGCAAGAGTTTCATCATTAGAAGAGACCAGGAAGCAAATTGTCTCACCTTGAGGCTCTGGAGCTAGCATGGCCCTGCAGTCACCTCGACTTCAGCTTCTTGATCCCTGAGTTTGAACTTCTGTCCTCCTGATCTATGAAATGCTGAAGTCACAAATTTCTTGGTAATTTATTATAGCAGCCAAAGGAATCTAAAACATTAAACTTTAAAATCTACAAATTTTGAAGCTATAATAACTCAGCAAATAGGAGAGAGAGTTATCAAGGACTTGAAATACCAGCACGCCTCTGGGGCAATGGTCAATGGTCGGCACTGCTACCGAGAAGCTCATTATGGAAGGAAACAGCGGCTGTGCAGAACCTAGGGAAAACCCCAGGATTGGAAAGAAAGAATGGTACGCAGGGCTAGAAGGGGGAGTAGACACGGAAGGTCCCTCAGCTCCCTCTTCACTTCTCCATTCAGGACCTCCAGCCAGATAGTCATGTGGCCAGGCTCCAAAAGAGAATGGGGTGCTCTGACCACCGATTTAAAGGATAACAATACTCAATGTAGCATCTACGGGGGATCCCCTGCTGAAGGTGACGGCCCTTGTTAATTCCCTATTATCTTGTTTTGAACTCCTGTATCATTCTCATTGTTTTGTTTGGTTGGCTTTTATTCTGTTTTATCTTGTTTGATTTTATTATATCTGATGGCATAGGCAGCTCTTTCAAAGATAATAAGATATATTATGGTAGCCATTTGGGATTTACTATTATCTTGTTTTAAAGTCCTGTATTGCGTTCATCATTTGGTTCTATTCTGTTTCTGTTTTGTTTGATTTTATGATGTCTGAAGGTATGGGCAGCTATTTTGAAGACAACAAGAGGCATTATGGTAACCATCGTTGATTTACTATATTCTTGTTTTGAAATCCTATGACACTTACATTGTCTTGTTTTGATTGGCTTTATTCTTTTTGTTTTGCTTGGTTTTATTCTCTTTAAAATTAAAAAAAAAGTTCTTTAAAAAAGAACTGAGTAAGCTATCTAGAGAGAACCAGGATTGCCTGAGATGTCAGTATCCAGAGCAACATCTTGGCATTCTGCATTCTGAGAAAACCTAGCGTCACTCCACCTGCCCTTCCAGGCTAAAATAAATCCTCCTCTCAGAGTCAACTGTTCATCTCATTTCCTCACTCTTAAGTGTGAACTGCAAACAGCATATGACAATATTTTGAGGAAAGGCTGGATGACAAAGTATAAGATCAAATGGCCCCAGAAGCAAACATTTATCAGGGGAAGGAAAAAGTTAAATTAAAATCCTAATTAGAACCACATAGTATCTAAGATGCTTTATCCCTAAAGCAAGAAAAGAATCTCATGAATAAGGAATGCAGGACAGAATTTGATTGCAAAAAAATAGTTTGAATTGTAAATAAATATTAAATAAATATTCCACAATGTATTAGAAAGAAATGAAAAGAAATATCAGGGGAATATGTGATATATATATATATATATATATATATATATATATATATATATATAAAATAGAAGTTCTCATATCAAGTAGAAATTCCAAAATGGAAGTTGTAGGAAGAAAATTATGAAACAAAGCAAGGACAGAACATCTTGCAGAATTAAATGAAAGATGAGATTTCCAACTTAAAGGCTGCCTAATACTAATCAAATCATATGTATTTAGACATATTATTGCAAAATTTTCTGACATTAAATATCCTGAAGGTTTCCAAAGAGAAATATTCTAAACTGGTGTCAGACTTCCCATAAGGAATATGCAATGCTTTGAGATAACGATATATATTGAGGGAAGTGACTTCCAACCTAGAGAAATGTGCTTAGCAAAACAACAAATCTTCTGTGAAAAACAAACTGCATATTTTTTTCAATATGCAAGGATTTAGAAAATTTACTTTCAACGCTAACTTTTCCTAAGGAGTTACTTGAAGTTGTATCCTAAAAATAAAAATAAATATAAAAAAAGAAGTGCTGAGATTCAGGAGAGAGTGGCTCAGTGCCCTGAGGAGTGGAAGTCTGAGGCCCTCAGTGCAGAGCAGATGGAGAAAGCAGTCATTCCACACCGGAGCAGGAAGATGCAACCTTCAGAAAAGCCAGAAAATAGAGATCAGCATACAATAGTAATTACTATGAGTAGGAGAACAGATATATCAAGATAGGATAAAGGCTAAACACAAGAGTAAAAAAAGTCTACTTGAATTTCTAAAGAATGTGCAAGAAAGTAATAGCCCATCTATAAAGCAAAACATCAAATTAGAATAGCGAGCCAATGAGTTGAGAGGAAAAAGATGTATTTTAGGAGAGAATAAATACAGATAGAGAAAATACCACACAGTACTTAAATTTCTCCTACCAGCAGCTGGGTGAGGTAATCATAAATTAGAGAAAAACAAAACACTAAAGAAGCACATAGTTAAGGAGGAAGGAAGCAAAAATTACATCAAGATTTTAAGCAACTGACTGAGTATGAAAAGAAACCAGTCATTTGAAGAGTACTGTCCTCTAGATACCCAAAAATAGTGTGTGGATGTACAGCAGAAACAGCCACAACACCTCATTCCATATCCCTGTAAAAAACAATAGCCAGGTGTGGTGGTACATGCCTTGTAATCCCAACACTCAGGAGGCTGAGGCAGGAGGATTGCCATGAGTTCAAGACCAGCCTGAAGAGCAAGACCCAGTCTCAAAAAAAAAAGACAAAAAATAAAACAAAAACAGAGTACCATGATAATTTCAACATAGCTTATGATTTCAACATTTAAAATCAACCCACAAGATCAATGGAATAGATTAGAAGATACAGCCACAACTACAAACACACTTAGCCCCCTCATCTTTGACAAAGGGGCCAAACATGTACATTGGAAGAAAGACAGCCTCTTTAACAAATGGTGCTGGAAAAACTGACTTTCTATATGCCGTAAACTAAAACTAGATCCATGCCTATCACCATGCACTAAAATAAAGTCAAAATGGGTCAAAGATCTGAATATAAAAACAGAGACACTAAACATACTAGAAGACAGAGTAGGTAAAAATCTCGATGACATAGAAGTGAGTAGGCAGAGTTCATGAACAAAAATCAGATTGCACGGGAAACACTTCCCAGAATCAACAACTGGGATCTCATCCTACTAAAAAGTTTTTGCATGTCAAAGGAAATCTCCAACAGAGTGAAAAGAAAACCCACAAACTGGAAAAATATCTTAACCAATTGTCCATCAGACAAAGGACTTCTATCTAAAACATATAAAGAATTAAAAGAAATCAGGCCCCTAAAATTCAAGGACCCAATCCAAAAATGGGCATCTGAGATGAATACACACTTCTCAGAGAAAGAAATACAAATGGCAAATAAATACATGAAAAAATGTTCAACATCCATGGTCATTTGGGAAATGCAAATTAAAACAACACTGAGATTCCATCTCACTCCAGAAAGAATGGCCAAGATTAAAAAAATCAACCGACAACAAATGCTGGAGGGGCTGTGGGGAAAAAGGAACTCTTCTCCACTGTTGGTGGGAGTGTAGACTGGTGCAACCACTGTGGAAATCAGTGTGGAGATTCCTCAAGAAGCTAGGATTAGAGATCCCATTCAACCCAGCTATCCCACTTTTCGGCATTTTCCCAGAAGAATTGAAAACATCATACCACAGTGATATCTGTGCACCCATGTTTATAGCAACCCAATTTGTAATACCCAGATCTTGGAAACAACCCAAGTGCCCATCAATCAAAGAATGGATCAAAAAGATGTGGTATTTTTATACAATGGAGTACTACTCAGCTATTAAGAAAGATTGCATTGAGACTTTTATAAGTAAATGGTCACGACTTGAGACCATACTCATAAGTGAGATAAATCAAACTCACATGTGTAAATACCATATTGTCTCCCTAGTGTAAGAAACTGAAAAAGTATATATGATCCAAAATCTACAATAAATACTATGTAAGGGTAAAAAACAGCTCGAAGAGCAAAAGTAATTGGAAAGAGAAAAGGGGGACAGAGAAAAGGGAAAAGGAAAAGATATAAATCTGTATATATGTATATGTAAGATAACTAAAACGAACACACTGCTGAATGTATTCGTTATTGAGAAAGAACAATTAATGCTCATATGATTAGGTCAATTTTACATGTCTATATCTGTTAATGTAAGTAACCATTTTAAAGATAAAGATACACAATATTGCAACCATTGTTAAGTTTCTATCATCCTGTTTTGTAAACCTGCAATGTTGCTATTGTGCATTTACTCTAGTCGTTTGTTTGTCTCTTTTGCTTCCTGCCTTTGTTATATATGTCTTTTTTTTTCTTTGCTTAAATAAAAAAAATCAACCCACAAAGCAATAATGGCTTAAATATGGCAGCAAAAATAAAAATATTATAAATTTATGTAAAGTAAATGTAAATGACAGCAGTTGATTAGCACAGGAAAATCTAAAATGAAAGAAAGGGTCAAGATACTAATACCATCTAGAGTCAAGAATTATGACTAAAATTAAAGGAATAAATGTATGTTTAAATGCATTATTTAATGGAGGCTTAATTTTATTATCTAAAGTGAGTTAAAGTACTATTTTGAAAAACAAAAAGGAAGATGATATAATGATATTGGGAGAAAAAGGATTGATATAACTGAGTTAAATTCCGGCCTATCATAAGCTAATATATAATTTATTAACATACTTAATATAGTGATAAATAATGTAGTATATTACTTATCAATATTCTAATGTTACTATGCTAATATTGATTATTATTGGATATAGTAATATGGTAATTTGGATAGTACCAACAAAGGAGTCTTATTTTTTAATGTTAAAAATTAAATGAAAATACAGAAGAAGATAATACTCACTGAATGGCAATGGTCAATACACAGTTTAGCATTTCGCTAGATTTAAACACAGACACACACACACACACACACACACACACACAATACAATACAATGTGCCATCAAAAAGACTCAAACCCCAATCCCAGAACTAACTAGCTGTGTGCCTCTATAATTTTCTGAATATTAACACTCCAGTTTAAAAGATGAATGATACTGTGATTTATCACTGTTCTAAAAATTAAATGAGGTTGAACAGAGGATGCAGTACTGTTCCTGAAGTCTAAATGGATAATAGCCACCCTAAAACGTCCCTTCCCTTTAGTGTGTGATGGATAAAACTGAGCTGGAGTCCGGGGCCGGTTCGTGTGCACTAGCTCTCAAATGGAATTCCTCCAGACAATGAAAAGTCTCAAGATTACTTCATGATTTTAGACTGTAAAACACAGTCAGAGAAAACTAAAAGTAGATCAAATTAGCACATATTTATGAAATAGCTAAGACAATCATTCTACGATCAACTCTTGTTAACCAAGCATATCATAGATGTATGTTAACAGTTTTTACTATTTTATGGATTCCATGACTGCATAACATCAGTACCTATATCAAGCAATTAATAAATCTCTATAGAATGTTGACTACATTCTGGGTACTAGAAAATAGTGTTGTCCATATCCTTGTAAGAACTGGTAGGCTATTCATCAAGAGATGAGCATTATCTTAATTCCTTTATCTTGACCACACGGATTTATCAGATAGCAAGTGTCAACTTTACCTTATTGTTTTCCTTTTCCTATACACTCCAGTGCTTATTGTCATTGTATGACATCTAAAAATATTTCATAAATCTAAAAATATTTATGAAATCTAAAAATACTTACGGTAAGTGTAGACTAGTTCTGACTGATCAATACTGCTGCTAGCCAACATAACAAGTCTTGAATGGTTACTTTACATGGTGAATCACTTTCTTTCGCTAAATGTGTATACTGCTACTGCCATGAACTAGGGCTGAACCTTGCACACTTGAAACTATGAAGACAATATTATTGTCTGAAACTCTTCAAAATTAATGCCTTCCAAATCCAGAGAGGCTGGTTAAACTTTGCATGGATAATCTTATCAGGGCAAACTCTTATAGTTACAGATAACTTCACATTTTTTGTTTCTAGGCAACCAGGAAGACAGTACTATGACAACCTCATATTTGTAATGTAGAAGCCTGCTGTCTTCAAGATCATTTATTGCAATAATTTCAATATTTTATAAAGCTTAAAGGCCTATGTGAAGCCTTTGATTTTAAAAAATAAAGGTTTATGTTTTGCTCCCATGCAATCACTGAATGTTCATGGGGTTCCAATTATATGTCAGGTACTATTTAAAGAAAGAAAAATAAGATCCCTTCCCTAAAAGATTTTACCATCAAATGAGGGAACTGTAACACACTCATAAGTATATAAACCAAAATGTGGTGAGTGTTAAAAGACAGGGAATTTTACAGTTTCTAATTTCATTTATTTGTTGTAATTATTGATTGCCTATTATATGCAGAGAGTGTATTAAGTATTAGGACCCAAACATGAATGGGACATTATTTCTTCTCTCCAAGCTTAAATCTAATCCATTCTTGAAACTTTCACATTAGTTTTAATTTATTAGAACATACGTTACTTGTATATGAAGTAATGTGAGAAAAAATTACCATTTGCCTGTAAGAAAATGCTTGCTTTAAAGTGATTTTTTTTCTTCATCTATCCAAACATTTTTTTATAGTGCTTGCTACTCTCTTCTGTTTCTTCGTGTTATTTTATTATTACATGTTTGTAATTCATGCAACTTATGATTATCTTGAAGAGTGGTTACATGTACATATTATAGCTTATTTTTTTAACCCATATACTGTACTAATGTTCACATGTATGAAACCCATTTGGAGACCCTTCCCAGATAATCTCCACTGTTTGAGACACATTTTCACCCTGTCACTTGCACATGTAACCCTTGTCATTCTAAGTAACATACTTCACAGAACCTAGCTCAATTCTAAACCTCTCGAATCCCAACTTGCTACCACCCCAGGCAAATTTGGCTGCTCTGTCCTCCATATACCTATCTCAGTGCTCAACAAATAATTAAATATCTGTGGACTTTGTAAAGAAATGGCTGTGAACTGAGAACACTGATATTTTACCATTTGGTTTTTCTGCACCGTTCACCTAGAACAATCAAGAAACATCCTCTCCTAGCCATATGTGGATATAAAAGTGAAACACGTTTTTTAAATGAAATCTCTATTGGTGTATATTTGCAATATATGGTAATTGCATTCATTTTGGGTAAAAAATATATGAATTGCAACCAAAATCATGGAAATAATTAGTTTATGAACCAAGGTACCAATATATGTAATCATTTTCAAATCTCTTTCCATCTGTACCCTTCCGTTTCTATAAAATGTCTACCTCTCTGCTTTGTACCATCTTTCTTTCATTTTACTCTTGAATTTATTTATATTTTGAGTTTTTATGTAAGAGAAGCATGTGATAGTTAACATGCATTTGACTTATTTTGCGTAGCATTATGGTCTCAAGGTTCATTTTCCTACAAATGATGTGAAATCATTCTTCATGTTGGAGTAAAACTCCTTAACACATAAACATTTCTTCATTCTTAATTTTCTGAGACTTGTTTATACTAAGCAAAGATAGCAGAACAATCAATAAATGCACAAATTTTATTTAGAAGGCAAAGGGCATTATAATAAATGCAGCCAACATACAAATATCTTTTATCTGTGCTTTGGTGAAAATAAAATTCATGGATTACGTCAGCCCTTTATTATTCCTTCTTACAGCTCTGTGTCAATAGGGTGGTTTTTACTTGGGATCTCTCATTGGATTTTAGTCAAACAGCAGCTGGGGCTGGAGCTCTCTGAGATTTCATTGGCCTAAGGATCTAAGGTAACATCTCCACTCTTCGGCTCCTCCTTGCTGAGTTGATTGCAATACCTGGGGGAGGCCTATGTATCTCTGTTACAACCAGGTGACCTCACTCCTTGGCTAGCTTCAAGTACTCACTCTCAGTGTGGAAATAACTTCCAGAGTGCTTGTGCCAAGAGACCTAGGTGAAACGGTGCAAGGCGTCTTATCAGACATCAGACAAAGTCCCTTCTGCTAATTCAACTGGTTGAACATAAGCACGGTGCCATCTCAGATTCAAGGCAAGCACACGAGTACAGAGTGGTATGACTCAAGTGTGAGCCACCTATGAATACAAGATGATCTAATGTCTGGTAGTATTTGCTTAACAATAGTAAGAGCTTAGTTCTAGGCTATATATCAAATGGGTGGTGACCAAAGGGTCAGCAGAGAATATAAATGGACAGACCACTCAATGGCTTTTATAGGATAATGTCTCACAGTGACATTGTATATTATCAAGTAAAATGGTTTGACTTTCAATTGTCTATATTTATACATAGTATAAATCAATACAATGTATCAATAATTCCTAATCCCTCCTTTCTGTCCATAATACTGCTATCTTTTCAAAAATAATTCTATAAGGAAGATAATGAAATGTATTTGCATACTTTAATATAAAGGTCTATTAAGACAAAGAATTTCAATGCAACCTGAGACCATACTCGTAAGTGAAATAAATCAAATTCACATGTAATATTGTATTGTCTCCCTAGTGTAAAAAACTGACAGGGTAAATAAGATCCAAAATGTATAACAGGTATTGTGAAAGTGAAAGGGAAAAAAACTGCTCAAAAGGAAGGAACGGTTAACTGGGATAGGGGAAAGGAGAAAAGAAAGAAGGGAAAAGATTGTACGTCTGCATATATATTCATATATATAAACACACACAAGATAGATAATTATACTACTAATCTGTTCATTAAAAAGAAGTTTGCGCTTTCATTATTCAATTGTTTGATCATTTTTTTCATGCCTATATCTTGCAATCTGAACTACCACTTTGAAGATAACAATGCACACTATATTAACCAGTGTTAATTTCCTTATTATTTTTTTTTGAAATTCTGTATCATCGTTTTTATTCTTTTTGTTTTAAAATTTCAAAAACAGAATTTCATGTACTTGACTCTCATATCTTTTTCTTTGGAACAGATTCTAAGTAGCAGGAAAGAAAAAAAAATCATTAAACAACAACATGCCCAAAAAATGGTATAGAAAAATGAAGACAGCTCTTCCTTCATGTGGCTACAAGAAATGTACCAAAATAGGCTAGGACTCGAGTAAGCCAGGTACATCAATGGAAAACAACCTCTCCACCACATCACGAAGATATTTTTCAACTGTAAACCTTTGTATCTCCCTGCTGAAAGGGTCTGTGTTGCTTACATTTGAGATCAATATGACTATGCATACTAATAATATGACTTATTCCAGCACTCACTATTTGGTTAGATTTTATAACTTGATTTAGACCTGACTAGAGATATGATTCTGTTGACTAATCCACTTCTGTCTTAAAACAAGGAGATTATGTTTGTCAGTTTTTGAATGCTATTAGGTTAATTCAATTCAGAAAAGCTAATTGGTTTAGTGTGTTATTTTTAAGAGGAAAAATTATTCTGAACCTAAGACAGACAGTAGAGACGTGTGCTATTCCACACCACCAGGAATAGCTTGGACAAAGACTGCTCACGGAGGTGGATGCAGTAGGGCCCTAGGCATAAATTGAACACCCCCACTACAGTTTGAAAATCTGATGTAAGAACAGAGTTTGTGGGTTGCCTGGAAAAAAAATCACATTTTTATCCCTTGAGACTACATTAGAGAGAGAAGAAAACAACCTCTCAAATGACTGGGTAAGTTGACATGCATCAAGCTGGCCTGGGCTTGGAGGCCTCATTAAACCTAAAGATTATTCATCATGCTGTGAGTTTGAATTGATCTCTACAAAACTTTTCAGGATGTCAGTGTAAGCATGCAAGTGTGCAACATTCTAAGAAAGGAGGGTTTAACAGGCTGTATTGATTCTTCTGTAATTTTCAGGAATTCATATGCTATTCACAGTCACTAATCCCTCAATGATGAATTTATATCTAAGCTGTATCAACATTCTCTTCTCCCATAACCACATATGGTGCTCCATTTTCTAACATGGGCAGTGATGTTTCAATAAAGAAGCTAAACCAGAACCCAGACAGTTCATTGCATGATGGTATATATTTTTTTTGATGCATCTACTTTTAAATTAAGTAACAGTATTCAGATGTTTCACCTTAGCAATAATCTCAGTTCAATCCTTTTTATTACTGGTTATTTGGGATGTAAGATACTGGCTAATACTTATCAGGAAATAAATATTTTGTGTTAAAAAGGGCAAGTGGATCTGGATCTGTCTGTGGAAATAAAACATATTAAGCCACTGCATCCTGGTGAGAATTAACAAATCTCTGCCATTCTGGAGAAATAAACAGGGCCAAGAAGACTGCAAAATACTTCCTTTCTTATGATACTATATGAGGTAAGCAAGAAATTAAATTGGAAATTGACAATGGAGCAGAGAATTCAGCTGACAAACTGTGGAGGCCTTGTTGTCCTGGTAACTGAACCACTTCCTCATAACAAGGACTTTACAATGATAAAAAAAAAAAACTTAAGCAAATGAAATAACTATGAATTTAAGGTAGAACATTACACACTATGAATCAAGCACTGGCAAATTACTGATAGTGGCCTTTTTATGTATGACTCTTAGGTTTAAGAATGATTTTTACAGTTTTGAAGTGTTGTAAAAGCAAAATGAAAACATAAAAAGAGGAAAAAGGTATATGTAGCTCAAAAGTACTAAAACACTTAGTTTCTGGTCCTTTAAGTCCTGGTCTACATTACCTCACCTTGAGGGAGGCCTGCAGAGGGATTTAGGACAAGGTGGAAAAGGTATGCATGGGCTTACTTTTTCATAAAGCAATTAGACTGAATCTTTGTGAGCAAATGACTTAGATATTGCAGGCAATAAATGCAGTCATAGCCAATCTAAATGATCATTCAACTATTAGTAGACATAGGAGGCCTGAGAAGAGCAGCCAGGTAGATGGTGTAGATTATACTTTTAAATTCCTTCCTCATGTCTCCTTGGTAAGGCCTGGAAACTCCTTGCAGCCTAGGTTCTGGGTATGAAGTAGATTTGATGTTTTGATGCCTTCAGATGTGATTTGAAATAGAAGCTCCTATTCGTACCATCAAGCAAGGTCATGGTAATAAGGTAGGCAAAGCAGTGTTGCTAAGATTGTCAAGAGTTCTGTGAAGGCGTCATGCAGTTGTGATTGCAGTAATCCTGAAAGCAGCAGTCACTAACAGAATTATGTCCCCTCAGTTCACAGCTATGCTCTATCCTTGTAATTCTGTTTATATCCATAAATCCCTATACTGAATAGCATCCTGCTTGAAAATGGAACCATGTATGTTTCTTGCACTAACTCTGATTTAACCGTGAGTCAACTGCTATTATCTAACTTGCCTCCTTCATAATTTCAAGAATGATAGAAATGCTCATCTTCCCTGATAATGTGAGTCAAAAATGGGCAACTTAGCCTACATGGTGATGCACACCTAGAATGCCAGCACTCTGCGAGACTAAGACAAGAGCATCCGAGTTTGAGTCCAGCCTGGGCACCTCAGAGACTTAGGAAGGCCTTGTTTCAAAATAAAAACGAAAAGGACTGGAGATGCAGCTTGGTGTGAAGGTGCTGGGTTCAGTCCCCGGTAGACACACGCACAAGCTGCTGGGGACTCTGGCTGTGATTATTAATGCCTGTTGGCAGTGCCAGATGATGGTCAGTCTTTGCAGAGGAGTTTGCACTGGCCCGTAACTCATCCTCATCCTGCTTTCTTCGTCTGCATTCCCTCCAATTCTTGATCCCCTCCCCACTTGAGAAAGATTTTTTCATTTTGCTATTTATATTTTGAGTTCTTATGTAAGAGAAACCATGTGATGTTTAAGCATATGTGTCTGATTTATTTCACCTAACATTATGGTCTCAAGGTACATGCCTGGCTTTCAAGGCTATATCATAGCTCTCCTTTCAGACCCAAAGTACAGCGTTTGCCTCGGCCAATGACACCTGTGTCTCTCCTGTGACAGGCAACTTTCCAGGCATCACTTTCAAGTACATACTACAGTAAGTAAACCCAATAAAAAATTCTACATTCTCTATGAAAACTCTGCACACGCAAAGCATATTCATGTGTATAATCAAATCAATGACAATTCTACAAAATTCAGACCAGAAAGGCATAAGTGACATAGGTCAAGAGGACGTTAGAGCAGAGTATGCCACAGGGTACCATCACTACAAATAGAAAATGTAGGCAGTGAATTTTAACAAGTGTCTCCAAAGAAGAGCTGAAAGCGCAGTAGGAGATAGTCCCTACCCTGAAGTTGATGGTGACAGTGAGGACCAAATAACCATGCCCTTTGAGAGACTAGGAGACAAAAGAACCAGAATAAATCTCTTCAGAAACGTCAGCTGTTCTCATTATCTAACCAGTAGTCCATTTAAATAGTAAGCATGTAAGCAGCTATGGGTCATTCTCTGTTGCTACACTGATAGACTTGGTGACTGTCAGCTAGTAAAAAGTTTTCCAACAATCTCCAAGATAATATGCGCACACTGAGTTGTAACTACGCGTAGTAGCACATACAATAACACAGATCTTCATTCACCTTCTTCCCATGATCTATAAGAACTTTTGGACAAAGCTAATATAGAAGACTGCTAACTTACAAATCATTTATTTTTCACTAAACCATAGTTGGATGCCTCTGAATTGGGAGGGCAGAATATTAAAAGTTGCATGATACTATGTAGTCACATATAACAATAAACATTAGTCATACCAGTTTGGGAGAAGGGTATCTTTATCTCTCAAAAAAATAAGAGTTGGAATAATACAAACTCAGTGGTTCAGCCACAACCTCCACAAGCCGCCAACCTGTCCTGGAGCACTTTTTACCAGGAAATGGGTTTCTCTTGCTCGCTGAAAGCATACCACCGCTTCTATGCCAAATTTGGCATGTTTTTTCCTTTGGAACATTATAGTATATTTTGTCACTTCTTCATTCAATATTGCTAACCTACCTGTACCAAGAAATATGCCCTAAACCAGAGATACAGTAGAGAGAGAATAGGAACACACATGTCCCTGCCATGGTGCCTACCTACCAGACCTGGACACGATGTCAGAGAGAGAGAAAAAGTGACCACTGCCTCCCATCACCACCATGCAAAGCAAAGCCAAGCCCCTTGCCAAGGACCAAACTTTTGTCAATATAGCAGGAACTCCTAATAGTTATGAGAACTATGGAAAACAATCATTATCTAATTAATATTATGAGGCTGGGAAAATCGTACTCTAGCCATATAACAATGGAAATTTTTTTCTTTATGCTGCACTTTGTATTGCCTTGCTTATAAACATTTGTACCAATTATAAAACTTTACAGACCTCTCCTTAATAGGTGGGATTTTGGTAGGAGTGTCATTTTCCAATTTGCCTGATATTAGACCTCCAATTATGACTCAGAGATTAAAATTCATATAAAGAGAAGTGGGCAAGATGGCATTGTTTAATAAGAATGCATTTTATCGTGCTCAGTATGTCCCCCAAATTAATGCTTGGACAGGGGATGTTTCCACATCTAGTTGAATGCCAGAAGTCATTTAATTCTCCTGCAAAGACAACCACAAAAATCTGAATTCTAGAGAACAGGGCATTTCTTAAACTCACAAACACCTAAGGGTATTTATCAATTCTGAGTGGGGTGGAGCAGGGGTGAGAAAGAAAAATACTTTTGAGGCCATATGGGACTGGAATAGTAAATTCTGTGTTTGAGGAAGCTTTTCCCAAAGGACATTTCCTGAATTTTAGATCTATATTCATGGCCAGAAGGTTAGGAGAAAGTTTCTAAAGGCCATAGTAAGTTTCCAACGGTCTTGTAGCCTAGAGGAGACACGTACTGGGGAGGAAAGCTTCCTATTCCCATGTGAGTGTACACCTCAGGAGAGTCACTATATTTTGAAGTGCTTAGGGGTGAAATCTGGAGCTCAGGTCTAGGAAAGTCAGGACAGGGTTGAATCTTTTGAAAACTTTTAAGAATACAGTTGCAGATATTTGCAAGGCACTCCATCAAAACCCTTGGGGGGTTCCAGGGGGAAACAGAAGTAAACACACCCTTACTGAAGCTACCATCCACCTGAATCCAGTCCAGCTTCTGATGGACATAAAATGACCAACTTCTGTCTTGGTTCTTTTTCTGTTGCTATAATAAAATACCTGAGACCAGGAAATTTATAAACAATGGAGCCTTACTTAACCTGCAGTTCAGAAAACTCTGAAGTCTAAGAGCATGGTGCCACCATCTGGCAATGACCTTTAAACCACATTATAACATGGCAGATGGTATCACGTGATGAGACTAAGCAAGCATGAGACTAGCTTGTGTCAGGTCTCTCTCTCTCTCACAACAGGATCTTGCTCATGCTGTGTACCTCAGACTGGCCTCAAACTTGCTAGCCTCCTGTGTCATCCTCCCCAGAGCTGGGATTACGGGGCTGCAGCACCATGGCTGGCCTTTCTTCCTCTTCTTATAAAGCCATTAATGCCATGTGGGCCCCCTCCCCTCAACTCATAAAATCCTAATTACCATCCGAAAGTTCTACTCCCAAATATCAATATAGGAATTTGAGGATTAAGTTACCAACACATGCATTTCAGGGATATATTCAAACCATATCAGCCCATAATCCTACCGGCCTAACAGAGGAAAATGGAAGATCTCTCTAGTGAATAATAAGGTCACCTGGAGCCTTTATAATTCACAATGTCTATGTTATAATAAAAATTACTAATATAGCAAAAATATATGAATGACTATGAGAATTAAAAATAGGCAGTAAGAGTCAATCTGCTGATAACACAAACAAGAACTTTAAAATAACGAATGTGAACCTGAAGTGTGGAGGAACTCAACTTCCAGGTTCTGGTCTGGCATGTAAGCAGTCTGAATGTCATCACTCCTCTTCACACAACAAAAGGAACATCTAAACAAACTGAAAATCAGTGGCTCTTTTTTATATCCATCGGAGAATTGATCATAGGACGGGCCTGTACCCAAATAATAGGTGAAACACACAGGTAGATAGAACTACAGCTAACTAGAGAAGAAGCCACCACCCGAACTAGTACTGGAGTAGAAATACCTATATTATTATTGAAAATTTGGTAATGGATTAGTGTGGACACACCTGAGCATTAGAACTTTAGCAAGCCCACCACTGGGGAGACTCACACTTGGGTGAGTTTTATCAGGAGGAGTCATAGGGAAAGTAGAGAGAAATTCCCACATGACTCTGGCAGTTTTAGGGTGACTGTAGTCCCTTCTTGAAGTAACCCTCAGAACAGTCTATTCTTAATAAGACCTGCCCGCCAAAGAAACTATCTCACCAGAGCCAGTCCAACCTGGAGCAAGAGCAATAACTGCCTACAGCCTTCGCTAGCCTTTCACTTCGGGAAAGCAGTGTGCCAAGCTGTAGCCTCTCTACCTTTCCTGACTCACTTAAGGTGGGATGAAGACTAGGGAACACTTGCAAAGATCACAGCACAGGGGCAGAGGTTCCCCTAAAGGCCAGAGATCTAATCATAGGACTATAACATTTCTCTTGACCTCCACATTAATAAAGCTTTTGTACAACAGCAAGGCAATACAACTAAAGAACTGCACGGCAGAGCTTAAAGTCTCTTGGAAATCCCAAAGATAATGAGAGGAAAAAAAAAAAGAATATCAGAGGTCCTGACATCTAAAGCTGTAGGAAACTAAACACAACCCAAACCCTGGTCAGGTAAACACAAAAGCTCACACACTAAAGTCTTCATTCCCGTAGCTGCTTTTACCCAGTATATCAAGTGACTTTCAACAATAACAAAATTACAAGGTATATTAAAAGACAAAACTATAGTTTGAAATGTTCACCATCCCTGGTAATTCAAGAAATACAAATTAAAACAACATTGAGATTCCAGCTCACCCCAGAAAGAATGACTGTTATCAATAAATCAACCAATAACAAATGCTAGAGGGGCTGTGGGGAAAAAGAAACCTTTCTCCACTGTTGGTGGAAGTGTAGACTGGTGCAACCACTGTGGAAATCAGTGTGGAAATTCCTCAGAAACTAGGATTGGAGGTCCCATTTGACCCAGCTATTCCCCTTCTGGGTATCTTCCCAGAAGAATTAAAAACAACATACCACAGTGATATATGTGCACCCATGTTTATAGCAGCACAATTTGTAATAGCTAAATCTTGGGAAAAACCCAAATGTTCATCAGCCAAGGATGGATAAAAAATATATGGTCTTTTTATACAACAGAGTACTACTCAACCATAAAGAAGGATACACTTGAGACTTTTATAGCTAAATGGATGCAACTTGAGACTATACTCATAAGTGAAATAAATCAGACACACATGTAAACATCACATTGTCTCCTTGGTGTGAGAAACTGAAAGAGTAAATGAGGACCAAAATGTACAACAGATATTGTGAAATGGGAAGAAATTGTTCAAAAGGAAAGGGGAACTAGGGTGGGGAAGGGAGAAAGAAAGGAAAAGGAAAAAAAGATTTTTAAAAAAAGGATAAATGGAAACAAAGCTTTGTAAATAGGGAGGGGAAGAGGGGTTGAAGGGAGGGAAGGAACTGGGGAAAAAATCAAAATATGTCATGTATCAGTTCAAATTCCCTATGATGAATGTGACCATTATGTATATCTAAATTATACTAATAAACTTAATAAGAAAAAAATCAGTGGGAATATAACTAAACTGTACAGCATCATCAATCAATTGGATCTTATGCCATCAATAGCCTGTTTCATCTAATAGAATCAGCGGGTGTTCCTTTACACACACTAGAGGCGTTCACCAATGTAAGCTACGTCCTAAACCCCGGAACATACCCTAACAAACTTCAAATCTCACAAACCATGCTCTCACTACATGAATGTTAATCAGAAATCCTTAGCAGTAAGATAGCTGAAACCCTCAAAATGTGTGGACCTTAAACACCACACGTCTGAATAACACCTGGTCATGGAAAACAACAAGAGAAAGTTTTTTAAAAATTTGAACTGAATGAACATGAAAGTACAACCACCTAAAATTGTGGGATACAGTAAAAGCAGTTCTCAGAGGGAAATTTATAATGTTAAATACATTTATTAAAAAAGAAGAGCTAAAATCAGTAACCTAAATTTTTACTTTAGGAATTTTAAAATGCAAAAAGAGCTAGATCTAAAGTAAGCAGAAGATATAATAAAAATTGGACAAGTCTAAATTGAAAACAGGAAAACAAAAATCCATAAATAAATCTACTTATTAAAATGATTCATAAAACTGAAAGCCTCCACATAGTCTAAACAACAAAACTGAGAAGGAACAAATTACTAAGGTTAAATATGAAAGAAGGAATATCACCAGTGATCCCATGAACAGTAAATGGAGAGTAAAGTACTAGTATAAATAACTTCATATCCACAAATTAAATAACTTACACAAAGTTCATTGAAAGGCACAATCTACCAATGCTCATACAAAAATTGAGGATGCTCATATTTATTAAAGAAAGAGAATCCAAATTTAACAAATTTCCAAAAAAGAAAACACCAGGCACAGAAGAATTTACTAATGAATTCTAATTCAAGGAAGAAATTATACCAGTTCTCTACAATCTTCTAAAAAAATAACCAGAGTGATACTTCCTAATTCATTGTATAAGGTCAGAATTACCATAACATCAAAATCAAATAAATGTATTATAAGAAAGGAAAATTATAGATCGTTCTCTCTTATGAACACAGATACAGAAAAATCCTCAAAAAAAATTACTAGTACGTTGGATCAAAGCAACCAAAGCATTATAAGCAAAGCAAATATACCACAACAAAGTGAGTCTCATTCCAGGCATACTAGGGTAGTTCAGTATTTGAAAATGATCACATCAATCATCTAAAAACAAACAAAAAAATACGACCATATAGATAGATATAGAAAAATCATTTAAGAAAATCAAATACTCATTCATGAGTTTGAAAAAAAACTCTTAGCAAACTAGGAATAGGAAAGTATTCTTGAATTCATTAAACAAAACCCTGAAGCTAACATTAATATGTAATGATGAGAAAACAGAAGCTTTGCTCCTAAGGTTGAGAATAAGGCTAGGATGTGCCCTCTACCAGTCCTAGTCTTACTGGAGTCCTAGGAATGCAATGAGATAACAGACAGACATAAAATGTACATAGATTGAGAAAGGAAAAGAAGACTGACTCATTTTGTAGATAACGTTGTCTACAAGAAAATCTCAATGAATCAATCTAAAAATTTCTATAATATGTGACTGTAGCAAGACTACAATTGTACTACTAATTCTATTAGTAAAAAAATCTGTGAGTGCTTATATTATTTGATCTGTCTTGAATGCCTGTATCTTGTAATCTGTGCAACTATTTGCAAGATAACAATATATAATATAGTGATCATTGTTACTTTCTTATCCTCTTGTCTTGAAATCCTATATTGTTTCCATTGTTTTGTTTCTATTATTTTCTTTTAATCTGTCTAAAATAAAAAAAAGAAAAAAGAAAAAGGGATGGGGATGTTAAGTGTAAAGTCTTAGATTCAATGCCCAGTATAAAAAATGCAGTAAAAAAACCAAACAAATTGAATATTAAAAATCAATTGCTAAAAAATTGCTTTCCTATACCCCAAAACTGAACAACTGGAATTTGAAATTAAAAACATAGTAACATTTATATTAGTACAAAAAACACTGATACAAATCTAATAAAACATGTATAAGATCTATGTAGGAAAGTTACAAAACTTTGATGAAAGAAATCAAAGAATATCTGAATAAATGGAGGAATATTCCATGTTCATGAATTGAAATAGTATTAATAGTATATTGGTTCTTCTCACTTGCCCCATCCAATGAAATTCCAATGAAAATCAAGTTACCTAGGGGACATATGCAAATGAACTCACTTTTTTATAGGGTGGGGACCAAAGGACCCTGAAGAGCCAACATAAAACAGAAGAAGAAAGCCTGAGAACTAACACCACTCAATTTCAAGATTCACTATAAAGGTTTAGTAATCATGGTATTGGTGAAAAAGTAGAGAAATAGATTAATGGAACACAGCAGAGCACCCCGAAGTAAACCCACATAAATAGCATCAACTGATAGTTGACAGGGGAGTGATGACGATTCAACAGTTTTTTCAATTACTGATGTTGGAGCAACTTGACACTCACTTTCTATCTAAGTCTAGACAGTCCACATACCTTTCACACACATGAAGTCAAAATGGGTAGTAAACCTAAATGTAAGACGTAAACCCATAAACTCCCAGAAGATAGCACAGAAGAAATCTAGAAGGCCTTGGTTTTTCAATGACATTTAAAAATACAGAATCAAAAGCATGATCCGTGAATGAATAAGATTTTGAACTTCAGGGCCAAGGATATAGCTCAGTGGCATAATTGCCTGCCTGTCAAGCACAAGGCCCTGAGTTCAGTTCCTGGTACAAAAAAAAAAAAAAAGAAAAACAATTTTGGACTTCATTGAAATGAAAAGTCTGCTCTGCCAAGATGCAAGATGCATCACTGGTAGAGAATCACCATGGAGTCGCCATCAGTACAAAGAACTGAAAAGAAAATACTCCATGTGAAATATGGCTGCACACCTGAGCAGCCACCTCGCCAAAGACATGCATAAGGAAACTACATCAATGGCAAAATGCTCACCCTCGGTCACTAAGGAAATGCTAACCAGAACTACATGAGAAGCCACTACACACCCACTGAAATGACTAAAAATCCATATAACTGTCAATATCAAATGCTGACTTGGAAATGGAGCAAAACAGCTCATTTATCATTGATGCAGATGCAGAATGTGGCAATCACTTTGGGAGGCACTTTGACAGATTTTTATAAAGCTACATGTACTTTGCCATACACTCCAGCAATGATGCTTTCAGGTATTTACCTAAATGTGTTAAAAACATGTTTACCAAAAACAAACCCTACAAACATTGAAAGTATATTTCTTCCATAATTGCCAATGATTTAAAGTATCCAAAATAACTTTTCAATAAGTAAATAAACTGTGGTAGCTCCATGCAGTGAAATATTATTCAGCAATTAAAACTATGAGTTTTCAAGCCACAAAAAGATATGGCACACACCTTAAAAGCATATTGCTAAGTCAAAGAAACCAATCTGAAAAGGCCACGTGTCCATTTCACATGATTCTAACTATACAACATCTTTCAGAAGCAAAGCTAAGAGCAGTGGTTGCCAGAGGGCGAAGGAGGAATACCATCTGCATAATTTTCTGAAGACCTAAATTGTTATAATGATTAAACATTACTGAAACACTACTGGTTAAATGTATGAACATATGCATTATAGTAGTAATTCTACTTGCTTACTCAAATTCTTTTTGAAGTCTTATTTCTATGACATTCTGGGTTCAAGGGTCATCACCAATAATAAAACAGAACAAACATTTATTGAGAGTTAATCATATGCCAAGACTGCTGCTAGACTGAAATGTCGAGTTGTGTTTTCCAAGTACTACTTATGGTACATTGTAATCTTTGTTTATCTTTGCACTATCCTTAAAGGTAACAGGCATGGGTTTTAAAAGTGATTGATAATGTTTCTAGTGTGGCTCATATTTACTCAGATGAAATATTTTTCAGCTTGTTCTTTCCCAAGTGCTGAAGTTCCTTAGTTATTAGTCCATGTAACTATTTATTTGCTCACATTTATATAAGATGAAAAATACATTTTTCAAGTATGTTGCAAAAAGAAATAGTAATTAGTAAATATAAATTATGGTGTTTGTACTAGAAATTTAGAAATAAATTGTATATAATTACATATGTATGTGTATCTCTTCATATCTACTTGACTTTTTTCTTCTTAGGCAAAATTCAAATGTATAAATGCTTGGATATTGAGGTGTTAATATAGGAAATATAGCATATACTGTCTTACAACACAGAAGTTTTGACTGACAAATACTATAAAAGTTAATTATTAGTTATACTCTATGACCAACTAGAAGTTCTTAATATCACTTCTTTCAAAACTTAAAAATCATCTAAAACTTTCTAGGTCTTTGACACAAAAATATTGGTTAGCTCACATGTAGAATTGAAATGTTTACAGTATATAATTCTGGCAAATAGAGAAAATTCAGAAAAGAGTCACTGAAACTATTAGGGCCCTAAAGTAAAAAAAAATAAAAATAAAAATAAAGGCAAAAATGTAAATTCTAGGTGGGGAAGGAAGAAAAGGTATTTACTTTTCTGTGAGGGCAACCTATTTAAAGAAATGGCAGAAAATGCATTTTTAATCATTTTTCTTATTCGTAGCATTAAAAGAAGAAAAAATATCAGAGGAGCTTTTTATTTTATTCTCAAATTTATAGAAAAATTTCCAAGACCATATGAAGAACCTTTCTTTTATCAACTAACTGAGCATAAGTTACCAACCTAATTGCCAAATCAGGCCCCCAAAAGTGTTTACTTTCAATAAAGAACTACAGGCCTCCCAGTCACAGAAAAATTACTAACAAGCAGAAAGTTAACATGGACCCAAAACCAACATCCATCCTATAGTACTCTCCTTTATCACAAAGGGGCAGAGTTCAAATCATGAGTTACATTTATTTGTAATGTCTCTTCATGGCTGATCAAGCAAGTTTCCCAGTCATTTTGATTTTTATGACCATGTCATCCTAATAGATCACAGGTCAATTATTTGTAGACCATTATTTAATTTGAATTTGCCTGATGTTTCTTCCTGACTCTCTACTGATAATACATCTTGGGCGAGACTGTTACAGAAATAATGCTTTCCTCTCTTTGCAGTCTATCAGGTGACACTTGATTTTGATTCATTCCATTACTTTTGACATTCACATTGATCAGTTCATTAACTTGGTATTGGCAGGCCTTTCCCCTGTGAAATTAGGTTTCTCTCCTTAGTAATGAATAATTATTTCGTATAAAAGTGATTTGAAATTATGTATGATTTCTGTTCCTCACCATACTGTTAATGGATTCATGTATGTCAATATGAGCTCATTGTTTTCTATTTCATCTAATGGGCCAACATCTGTTACTATTATTTAATCGACTTTATTAAAATATAGTTACATAGAATAAAAAGTTGTTTTTTTGGTTTTTTTTTTTTTTTTTTTTTTTTTTTTTTTTTTTTTTTTTTTTTTTTTTTTTTTTTTTTTTTTTTTTGCTCTTTTTGAGACAGGATCTCACTATGCAGTTCAAGCAGGCTCTGAGCTCACTTTGTAGGCCAGGCCAGTCTTGAACTTGCAATGATCCTCCTGCCTCAGCCCCCTAAAGTTGCTGTTTTAAATGTACAGGATGATGGGTTAAGCATGTGTGCACCCACACAACTACCACTCCAACTGACATGTAGAAACTTTTCATCACTTTAAAAAGCTTCCTGGCAGTCCTTTGCAATCAGCCCAGATCTACTAACCCACTGATCTGTTCTACCACAAAAGACATTGATTGTGCCCCTTCAAGATTTTATATGAATGGAATCATAATTTTTCAACACATAATTTTTCTAAGATTCATTCATGTTGTTGTACTTATCATTTGCTCCTATTCCTAGTCACTGCTTAGTATTCCAATGTATAGATATACAGTCTCCTGTTTTCCATATGTGTACAGTTTGGTTTCTTGTGTAGAGACTATTTTAAACAAAATTGCTATGAATGTATGTGCATATGTCTTTGAATAGATATATGTTCCATGCAGTGTTTATTGAACCCTGTAAGACATGGTCAAATTATTTTCCAAGTTAATTCTATTTCTTACTCCTACAAGCAATGTATAAGAGTTCAAGCTGCCTCAAATCCTCATGAACGTTTAAAATTGTCCACTCAATAATTAGTCATTCATAGTAAGTAGGTAGTTTATCTTGCCATGGCTTTATTTTGCACTTCCCTAATAACTAATGTTGTTAAACATCTTCTCTGGGACTCTATGGCAATTTCGTATACTTTTTTGAGTCTTTTTATAGTTTTTGCCTATCTTTGTTAAGTGAGTAATAATATTGCATTTTAAACATTCTTCATAAATTATGCATCTATATGCCATGGTGAATTTATGAGTGTATAAATATAGGGTACAGTCTTACAGTTACCAGATTAAAGAATATACTACCTAAACTTCTGACAAATATTAATTACTCTTCTGTTAGTCTCCAGATATTGGATGAATATGTAATTGCTGACCAGTGTAAGAAAAATATCACTACTATAAAGCTCAAGTTATTTTTCAAATTTTTTAAGTATTGTGGTTATCAGTTTCATTTCTAAGAATGTAGATACACCACATTTGGGGTAAGTTCTTTCCACATTATTCATTATAATATAAATAAAATTAACTTAAAGGAGTGTAGTAAAGTATTTGAAAGTTTTCACAAGAAAATTTATTAATGAAGAAACAGTTCCTGTTTTGATAAGTTTCTCATGTCAAAGAGTTAAAAACCAAATTATAGATGAGCTGACAGCCATAACAGGTCTGCTGTGGTTTAACTGGTCATGTAAAGGCCCATTGTCACGAGTGCTTTTGGGAGGTGACAGAACCTTTAAGAGCTGGGGCCTTATGGAGAGAAGCTAAGTCCTCAGGGGTCCCTTAAGCACCTTGAGGAGCTACTAAGACCCTGGCTCCTCCTCTTTTGCCCTTTGCTTCCCACCTGCAATGAGGTGAGCAGTTCTTCCTGCCACATTCCCCCATGATGTTCTGACTCACCATAGACAAAAGGCAATGAGGTAAAAAATTATGGATTGAATCCTTGGAAACCATGATCTGAAAGGAACCTGTCCTTCTTACAAGTTGATTATCTCAGGTATTCTGTCTTAGAGATGGAAAGTTGACTAACACAAGGCCCCCTAACATACAAGTATATGCATTCAAATTACTTAACATTATAAATATATTCCAAACATATTTGCAAAAGCTTCTTATTCAGAGTGCTGCTAGAATATATTACTATTTTAAGAGTCATATATATATCTATATATATTCTGAATACAAAGGTAAAATTTTATGATGGTGGAAAATAGAGGTGACAATGTTATTCAAAATATATTTGCCTAATATATACACAGTTTTAGTTTGAGAAAATTAAAAATTCTGGAGTTAGAGAATAGTGATAGTGGGGCCAGGGAGGAGTAACAAGAAGCCAATTCACCTTTCCTGTGAGCCAGCACAAGCCATGCAGGGCCCAGGAGGAGAAAAAGGCAATTCACCTTTCCTGTGAGTTGGCAGAAGCCATGCTGGACCTGGGAAGAATAACAAGAAACCAATTCACCCTTCCTGTGAGCCAACTGGTACAAGGGCTGGGAGATAAGAACCCTCCCCAACCCCACTAAGCAACCGGCTTATTCAGCTCACAGGCTGAGTTGATAGCATCTGAGGTACCAAAACAACTTAATGCTTGTATTGTTTGATTTTGTGGGCGTAAGGCTGGTAGTCTGAGCATCTATTCAGAGGATAACAATATACAGTATAGCAACTATGGGGGATTTTGTTCTGTCTTGTTTTTGAAATCCAATACTATTCTCACTGTTTTGTTTTGTTCCATTTTATTGTTTTGTTCTATTCAGTGTTCTGTTTTGGTTGGTTTCATTCTGTTCTGTTTTGTTTGATTTTCCTATGTCTGATGGAATGGGCAGCAATTTTGCAGATAATGAGAAGCATTATGGTAGCCACTGTTGATTTCCTATTATCCTATTTTGAAATCCTGTATCACTTTCACTATTTTGTTTTGATTGGCTTTATTCTGTTTCATTTTGTTTGGTTTTATTCTCTTTAAAATGAAAAAAGAGAATAGTGATAATTACACAATAGTATACATATACTTACTGTCACTGAACTGTACATTTAAACATAGTTAAAATGATAAATTTTTATATTATGTGTATTTTACAACAATAAAAATACAGAAAAATATCCATATTCACTATTTCAACTTCTATAGATTTCTAAAATCTACATGCAGATTTTAATTATTTTGCCCATGTAAAAGTTCCTAACCTTGTAAGAACAAAAAACCACTTTATTTCCTTAAGTTAGTCTTACAACCCTTTAATTCCGTATTATTTCAACATACTTATTTTTTAAGTACTATAACTACTGTCAAACTTCTTAAAGCTAGTAAGAAGCACTGAATACTTAGGTGAAATCATTACCCCACCATGCCCCACTGTAATTTATTTTGAAATTATGCATTTTCACATGTGGTGTTTCTTAAACACCTGTGTTGTTTAAAATGCTTTGTCTGAGTGATGACTCAATCATCAGTTTGTAAAGTCTTTATTCAGAGGAAGACATATTTTCAAGAGAAAAGGTCACTGTATGAAGTAGTCATGGTTCAGACTAAATAAAGATTTATAAAGGCATTGTAGATTTTATTTACTACAATTATATTATAAGCTATTTCTCACAGAAAATAAACAGAAGAGACATTTCCTTTACTAGCATGGCATTAAACTTTTATCAAGAAATAATTATATTTTACGCTTCTTCATTTATTAGTGCTAAAGGTTACAATGTCCAAACATAAGAATGATGATAATAATTTTCATTTGTAGGCTTTAAATCTCCAGAGTTTCCATATATGTCATTTCTTTTGGTGAAAGCATTCCTGTCACATAATGTCGATGGGTTTTATTCATATGTTTTACAGATGAGATCACTGAAGTTTAAATTTGATCATTGAATTTCTAGGTATTACTCGATATCTTACACTACTGGACCTCTGTTTTAAACCAAGGTTTTTTTGTGCCATTCCCACACTACCTCCCATATAGAAATTACTGACAAACTGCTCTAGTCCCCAATCCATCACTAATTACCACCTGCATCATAAGCTGGCCAAAAAACTGTGTGTAATTGTGCAAATTCTACCATTACCAATAGAGGAATGCCTCAAGGGACATCTTTTACTGGTGGCCACTGGCATACTTTTCATTCAATACCAAAGGCTACCACTTTTACCTGCAGTATTCCATTAAGTCCTTACAGTGCACTTGTAGCATATGAGGCAGATGTTGACACAATCATTTAATTGGTAAATGAAGAAATTAAAGCTCAGAGAAGCCCACAGATTTCCAATGCTCATGGAGTTGAGCACATGGCATAGGTCACTTGGGAGAGAGTGCTCATGATGCCTAGGTTGTCTTAGACTAAATTCTGAGATGTTTTTCTCTACTACTGTGGAACATAAATTATAGTGGATTTCCTTACCAACTTTATCTAAACTTTCTAGTAGTTAATGATCCAGTTTCATGTCTAATGAATATTATCTAACCTGAACTTTTCAAGTTTTGCTCTAGAAAATACATTTTTGACAAAAGTTATCCCTAAATAGCTCTGCTTGTTTTAAGATAATTTGAGAGGAATTCAGAAATCCATTTCCCCAGCACACATCTGGGAAGCCTAAGCCCCAAGTCAGTTAGTCAGTAAAGGAACTTACTGTTTTTCTATTTCTTTCTTTTTTTTGTTTCCTGAAGGATAAAAATAAAGGGTTTTCTCCTGAGAAAAGTGAGAACCTGAAATATTTCCTGCCAAAAGAAACGTTATTAAAAAGGTGAAATGTGTGCCACACCGTTCTGAGGCACCTCTGTGTAACTGGAGACTGAATCCCCACCCTCCTCGGTAATTACATGAATCACCTTGGTGGGCGGCTGCTTTCCACCCAATGAATAAATCACAGTTGCTAAGTGCTGAGTGCACCCCTGCTCCGTGGCCAGGTCCCGTGGTCCCTGCTGGAATCTTGTTCTCTTGAACCATGTATTCCAGCTCTAGCTGCCAAGTATTTTTATGTCTTCAATAAACTAAACTGAACCAAGCTATTATTACTGAATTGCAGGCTATTAGAAGCTGAATGTAGCTGCTGGTGTATCACCAAGGGAAATAAAAACTTATTATGTTCATTTTGTACGTAACCTAGACAGTTGCATTTGCAATCAGCATGTGCAGGGGTACTCGAGATCTGGAGCAGGAGCAGAGGAGGGCTTGCCATGGCTTCTGCACCTGCTTCGGAGTCCTCAGTCACGTGCCACAGATTCACCTATGTGGGAACTGAAAGGTCTAAGTCAACATCCAGGCTGCAATGATATCCGCTTCATCTGTGTCAGATACTCTTGTCCTTCAAGAACACAAAAGTGGGCCCTGTGTTAAAAATTAATGTAAAATGAAGAAACGGGCTGGGCCAGAGCAATGTAGATGAATGACATGGGTGAAAAGCAACAATGAATTTAATGCCAAAGTCATTCCATCACCAAGGAGACTAAAAAAGAAGTATGGTTTTCAAAGAAATGCCTTTAAACATCTTGCTAAGTAGAAAAATAAATTGTTTTTCCTAACATAGTATCTATTGAACAAGTACTGCGACTACCAGCTAATATCTCTACTGCCATTAAGTAGAAGCCAGAAGGAGACATAAAGATTAGGCCACGTTAGAGCAATTATCTATTTAATTATTGAAGTCTCTCCTAGCCAGAGAGCTATCAAAGTCGTAGTTAAGTAATCCAATATACAAAAGATTCCTAAGCTCTGTTAAGTGTTTCAGAAGATAGGACACAAAATCTGGAGGCTACCTCAAAATTTTTCTTACTCTCTACTGAGAGAATAAAATTATTCCTTTTATCAACTAAAGAAAGAATAGCATTAATCTTCTCCTCATGTGAAAATACGTTATTCTATTTAAATTTCTACTGTTTAAATGACCAAATTCTTCTGCTTCATAAAATATGAACGCTATGCAATAAGATTTTATTTTCTAAATACAAACATGTTCATAATCAAGCCTACTGACTCTGTTATAAGAATAATCTGAATCTATCACTTTTAAAACGTTAGGTTCTCTCCAAAGGTCTTGTTCTAAATGACAAGTCAAAAAGCAACAAAGAAAGAAATGGGACATTTCACTTCCCTTTTATTAGGAGGTTAAACAATATTCTAAAAAGCAAACAGAAAAATCATGAACTAGCAATCTGAATGTCTCATCCATAGCAAAGAAAATGCTTGCGGTTTGTTTTCTTCTGTGATAGTTATAAAGAGCCCACAGAGGTACTGCCCAGTGTTTATGAATAGCAATTCCTGTCCTAGCTGTGGCAGGCAGAACAATTCCTGCCACCCCCAAAGATTCCTTACATCTTAATCTCTGGAAACATAAATATGGAAAAGTAAGGCTGCAGATGGAATTAAGGTTGCTAACCAACCAGCATAGGAAGGTCACCTTGGACTGTCCAAATGAGCCCAAGGGAATCACATAGGTTTTGAAAAGTGTAGAGGAGATAGAAGAGTTGGGCAGAATGATGAGAGAAGGACCAGACCTCACCTTGCTGAATACAGAGAAGGAGCCAGGTAATCTCTAGAAAGGAACGCTGATTTTACTCCAGACTCCTGACCTACAGAACCACACCATAAATGTGTATGTTTCAAGTCATAAATTTTGTGGCGACTTGTTTCAATGGCAAATGGGAAACTAATACACTAACCAAATTAAGCTGTTTTGATGTTTCCTTCTCCAAACTGCTACAGCATTTAAAAATTTATACCAAAAAAAAAATAATAATAGCTGTGTTACATTATCTGACCTTGTTTCTTGTTTTCTTATTAGCATTCCAATCAGTTTGTTTACCAAGAACAGAACACAGATTCAACTCAACTTTTTTTATCCCTTATTCATTTAAACAGCAGTGGGTATACACTGATTGCCTGAGTTACTAAAACTAAATCCGAGTGAATTGGAAAAGATCTATTAGTAGGATAGGATCCATATATCTACCAACTGTCTCCAAAATTACTCATCACCTTCTAGATGCCGAGAATAAAGAGAAAAATTAAATGAGCAGCTGCATTAGAGAAATTTAAAGAGGCAGATGCCTTTGCACAAAGCCAGAAGCAAGCAGGCTGATCATTTATGCCTAAAAGATGCCCACTCCTTCTGTACCAGACTCACTCGCTCTTATTGTATTCTAAAAGTTGCTTTCTAACATTTCTTGCCCAGCAAAATAATTGCTGTTGATGATCAGTTTATGGTTAAAATTCTAAGTTTGCAAATCCCCATGTACTAAAGCATAGCCATGTTTAGCTTTGTTGTCTGCTGTTCTTCATCTTCTACCCAGTATCCCTGTACCATGTTCAATACTGTGAAAGGCAGGCCTTCTACGACAGCCCCAGCATCTTTTACCACTCTAGACCACCCACCGCCACCACTCAGTAAACCTAGCAGTAGTACTGTGTTTAGGGTTCCCATTCACATCACATGGTTTCCAATACATCTGATTTTGATTGTGCCATTCTTTTTACATAAAAGGTCCTATTCTTCCTTTATGCCTTAATTTAATTAGCTTCTGCTAGTCATGCTAGCTGATATATAAAATACATGTGTAATAGTTGCATAGTGCAAGAAAAGTTTATTTCTCTTTTCTGCCAAACCCAATGGGAGAAAACATCTGTTCTTGATAAAGTGACTCTTTTGGAGCATTCTGTTTATATCCTTCCTTCTTAGGGATCCACCATTTTCTAGGGCAAGTTTTGAAAACTTACTTCCATGAAGGACCAGATAATAAGTATTTGGGAATTTGCAAACCATGTGGTCTATTATAACCACTCTACCTCCGTGGCATTAAAGCCACCATGCATAATATGCAAGTAAATGGATATAGCCATAGGCTGATAAAACTTTCACCAAAAAAGAGGCACGGACCAGATTTGGTCTCCTAGCCATGGTTGTCAAACCCTTACTCTAGGGCCTTGGAGTCCTTTGGTTCCCATCCATTTTTAACTGCTCAGAACTCAATCTGATGATCCTACTTGGATATAGTGAGGAGTAGGGGAAAGAAATCCAGGAAAGGTGGTAAGATGGTGTGCAAACTAAAAGAATGATCTTGGGGAACTGTATTCATCCTTTGAGAATTTGTTGAGACTCCCACATGAGTTATCTAATAGGCTTTAGTAGTCTTTATACATGCTGTTATGGTAGCACTTAATTACACTGGAATTATCTGTTCATCTGACTTCCCTACTAAACTATAAGCACCTACAGAGCAAAGATCATCTTCAGGTCAGCCTATGCCTGGGATAAATTAAGAGCATGATTCATTTTTTTTTTTTTTTGAGAATGAAGAAATTGCCTCAAAATCTGAAATGGAACAAAACAAAAACTATAAATCTGAGATTTCCAGTTGGCATTTTTCTGTCCATCATCAATTCATTACTCGACCTTATGTTTGAATACTTGATCAGTCCTCTGGCATGGTCATTTAGCAATGTATAAACATGCACATTTCCATCATGTTGAGTCCTACTCTTTCTGATTAAAGCTGTCATTTTAGACCTATTTGACACATTTTTGACAGTTCTCCACCATTTTTTAACTCTAATACAATCTCAAAAGTTCCTCAGCTTAGCCATGCAATTCATGTTCCCTTTCGACAGAAGGCAAGCTGTGCATCTCCGCCTCATCTTTGCTGGTTATCGACCCTCCCCACAGCTCTAGAGCAAGTCTCTGGGGGCATCCAAACTAGGACACTACCCAGAGTCCTTCTCCTCTTCCCTGGACAGCCAAGCTTTCCAGCAGTTCATGACAGGGCTAGAACTCATTCATTGATTCAACAATGTTTTCTGGGTATCTATCAGGTGCTAAATACTGGGTTAAATGTTAAAGATTCACAAAGAAGAAAGCAGTATGACTTCTGCCCTTGTGGAGCTGCCTAGCTGGCATCCGGCAACTCCATGTACTGGAGGCGGGAAGACCCTTAGCACCTCCAGTTGCTTTCCCCTCCAGCAGAAAGTTGCTCTGATAGGAACCAATGAGAAAATTCCATAACTCCCTAAGATCTTATCATTGTAACATGTGTACTGAAAAGATTAGAATATTGTTGTGGTCAAGTGGCAGAAGTAAGACGAATTCCCCTTTGAGCTCTGGCTCAAATGTCAAGACTGATACAGCTGTGCATGTGCCAAGGAGATGAAAATTATAACCATATCTACATAATCACATAATGAGACTTTCTGGGGGAAGTAGGGCCAAGGAGGTTTTGAAATGGCTTAAGAGTACAAGGACGGGTGACTGGGTTTGGCTGTCCTTGGTTTAGGGTTGAGGCTACGATGGGGACTCCCACAGGTGGCCAAAGAGCAAGTGTCCACCCTTCCTCAACCAAATGTGGGACAAGAGGGTAGGAGGGAGGTGTGGGTTTTGAATGTTGTCAGTGAAGATCAGCAGTGGGATCAAACTCTTTGTGACAGACACTAAAACTGTTTTGTTACTACGGGGGTCGCCCTAGTAAGTCCTTTGATGACAAAGATGTTTTACTAAAGCCCGTGTACTGTGACTGGAGGAATAATCTCCTGACTTAGCCATGGATCAGGAACTAATAATCTGGCAGCAAAGTTAGTCGCAGTGATAGAGCCTTAGAAGGAGGTCAGTATCCTGGCAGAGGAAAAAGTGCTGCTCATGTACATGTGTCATGAGTATGTCTGACCCTAAACAAGGTAAAAAAGAGTGCATATGTGTACATAACACACGTGCAAACATGCACATAAAACACACACAGAGAGAAGGCAATACTAGAGAGGACTGAGATCAAAACACAAAATCTACCCTACCTAGAAGGGAGGAGTGAGGAATAACCCCCCTAGAAGTTGTTATTCTTCCTGTATTAATGACACGCCCAGTGATTTCGTTTTCAATCACAGAGTGATCAGTGGAGTATACACTTTGACCACAGAAACGTTAACGCCTACACAGTTTGAACAACTTTGCCGCCTAACTGTAGCTCAGTGTCAGAACTGCGTCACTCAGGATAATTTGGGTGATGAGCATCAGAAGAGCCAAATAAAACAGGCTTTCCCCGGCTTGGGCTACAACGTGAGTGCAAGGCCGGCCTGAGCTACATAGTGCGACCCTGCCTCAAAAAAACCAGGGCCGAAGTTTGGCTCAGTGCCTTAAGCACCTGCCCTGGCAGGCACGAGGTTGCAAGTTCAATCCCCGGTGTCGCAAAAAAAAAAAAAAAAAAAAACAGGCTTTCCCAAGACTTCAGCAGCCACCAAGAGGAATTAACACTTACAACCGACAGTCCCTGAAGACAAACCCACAAACAAGCCCCCGGATGCTCCTGCACAGGGAAAGAAAAGGGCCTTGGGGGCTCAGGGACACCATGTTGGTGAGCCCCGAGTTTGGTGAGCCCCGAGTTTCCTGATCACTCTATATACTCCAGATGTGGAGCTGCAGAAGCCCTGGAATAATAAATAGGCATAGAAAGAAAGGAGTGCCAAGGAAAGTCTGCTCCTCCTACCAAAGAGCAAGCAAAAGGGTACCTGAAAACCAGAAGTCTTTTATTTTTGGCAGTGCCGGCCCTACTCTGCCCAAACACCAATAGGAAAACTGTATAACCCCTGCCCAGTGGTTTTCAGAAGGGTCAAATGGAGTATTGGTCTTGATTTCTTTGCTTGGTGGTCCAGTTCCCTGTCAGAATAGGGTCCAGGGGTAAACTGAGCTTAACAAGGCTTAACAAGGGAGTCCAAAGTAGAGCTGGTCACTGCTGGGCTTCACTGCCACACCGTCTCAGCAGGGCCTGCTGAGGTCTCCACCTCTACCCAACAGTAACCAGTAGCCAAGACTATGCAAGTCAAGGTTGAAAAGCTCTTACTCCACTTTCCTTCCCATCCTGTGTCAGAGAGGCCCAGTGGGACCTCAGTGATTTAACTTCAGCAGCAACAAAACTGAATGAGGTAGTTCAAGGTAATGGGGTCAATACCCAGTCTGTCTTCCTGGCTGTCACAGAGGCCCAGATGGAACCAAGATCCTGGTCTCACTCCACAGCAATAAAGCAGTGTAAGTCACCTCTTCAGTCCCACCCCAGGTGGCAACAGAGCCTGATGGGGAGCTGGTCACATCCCCCCACACACACAGGCCACCAGGCTGAGTCCCCAGTAGTGGGAAGTGGAGTAGACACTCTATGGAAGCATCTAAGCACCATGGCACTTCTCACCAGTTTCTCAGAAGGAGTGAGGACTTCAGTAATCCCATAGGAACAGAACCCAAGCCTGTCTGGGTATTTTACCTCCTCCCATCCATCTCATATGAGTTGCAAAGGAAGGCGGTTGTAAATTGGAAAGTTCTTTTCGTGTCTCTTTTTTTGGCACATTCCCACATCCAGGTCAACATCAGGAACTATCCCAAGTCAGTCTCCTCTTTCAGGGAGTCTTCCGCTAGAGCCAGATGTAAGGAAGTGTGCAGAGAAAGGTACTGTGCTGAGGGAGGAGAAGACATAAGAGGTCAGTTATGACTATGCTACCCCCAAATCAGAACATGCTTAGTAAGTTTGGTAAGACTCAAAGCTCAGTGAATAGACCCCTCAATTTTAATCATGCAGTACTTTAAAACCAGTGAACCCAGCATCCTTGGGCAGTGTCCTGCTGTGAGAGGAGAGTCTCTCAAGACTTCGGACAGTTGAAGACTGTAGATTGGTCATCCACGTACCAGCAAGTTTACCAATAGGTTACAGAAATTTAATGTCCTAGGCTTCGTCCTCAGTGATGATTCTACCACAGACTTGATAAAGCAATTAAGTAGCTACAAATGAAATTTCAGAGGCTACCATTTGTCAGTTTTAAAGATACAGAAAATAGTCATCTAAAGCACCTAAAATCAAGAGCCATTAATATTTTGCCATTTTTACTCTAAAGTACAGGTAAAGGTCTTCAGTTTCACTCTCAAGTCCTATTTCTCTCCCTGAGGATGCTTCTTGAATGTTTGCGATTTAGTAAACACTATATTCAGTGAGAATATACATTAGTATCTGTATTGGGTATGCTATGTCCCCCCAAGTCCTCATACTTTTGATGGGGCTGAGTTTATTGGTTTATTATTGGTTTGTTGTCTGGCCTGGGGATTAGCAATGTGAGTGCTGCACCCGCCCAGGGGTGGAGCCAACATACAGTATAAATGAGGCAGGTCTTCCTCTTGCTTGCTTCCATGCTTCCACTCTCTCTCTCTCTCGTCAGTGGGCCTTGTGCTTGCAGCTTGTGGCTGCCATGAACAGCGGCCCCACTGTGCCATGCTTCCATGGAGCCAACTAAGTATGGACTGAAACTCCCGAGAAACTGTGAGAAATAAACCTTTCCTTCCCTAATTTTGGGTATCAGGTATTTTGTCTCAGCAACAAGTAAAAAGTAACTAAGACAGAATTTGGTACCAGAGGAGTGGGGCATTTGCTGTGACTATTCCTGAACATGTGGTTAGAGAGCCTTTGGAAATGGCTTGTGGGAAGAGTTTGGAAAGGTTGAGAGATGTCGCCTACATGCATACAGCTGGAAAAGCTTAGGTTATTCTGTATGAGAGATTCTGGTCAGAGCTCAGGAGACCAGAAGGCTGATAGAAAGCCTGCCGGTAAGGACCAGGCTCGGGAGGTTTCTGCAGGGAAGAAGGATGACATTGGGTGTTGGACTTCACACAATGTGTGTTATGGCTTGGCAGAAAGTTTGTCTGCATTCTGCCCGTGCCCAGAGACTTTGCCTGAGACTGAGATTAAGGGCAATGGACTTATTAATCTCGCAGAAGAAATCTCTAGGCAACCAAATATTGAAATGGTGGCCTGGCTTTTGTTGGGGGCTCTTAACCAGACTTATGTTGTAGGTAAACAGCAAGGAGCCCAGCATGGTGATTTAAAACCTTGTGAGTTTGGCCAGGAAGCTGTGGACTATAAAGATGGAGCTGAGACCTTGATTGCTGAGAAGGAACAAAGGAATAAAAAAGATGGCCTGGAGGCATCCCAGGAAGCAGCGGGCCTCCAAAAGCGAGAGTTTGCTCAGAGGAAAAAGCCACAGAGTGCCCTGTCCCAGAGTGACGACAGAGGCCACACCATATCCCAAAATGGAGGCGGCCACACCAGATTCCAGAATGGCGGCAGCATAGA
The DNA here is from genome assembly GCA_004363535.1 of Dasyprocta punctata. Taxonomy (NCBI): domain Eukaryota; kingdom Metazoa; phylum Chordata; class Mammalia; order Rodentia; family Dasyproctidae; genus Dasyprocta; species Dasyprocta punctata. The sequence goes on from RJWM01005329.1 coordinate 55,973, forward strand.
GAAGTTGTTCCTCACAATCAGGTTCAGAGAGCTCAGTGATCCACGCAGTCGACCCCCTACAGCCAAGAGAGAGGAAAGCCTGGCTACTGCTCCAGCCTGCAGCAGAACTTGGTGGCATCCATGTGGTGCTGGTTTTAAGTACAAGAAAAGGCTAAGGCAACTTCTGCCTTGCCTGCAGAGAGCGATGTATAAAGATGTAAGGGTGAGCTGGGCGTGGTGGTGCACGCCTTTAATCCCAGCACTCGGGAGGCTGAGGTAGGAGGAGCGTTGTGGTTTCGAGGCCGGCTTGGGCTATAACGCGAGCACAAGGCCGGCCTGAGCTGCATAGTGCGACCCTGCCTCAAAAAAACCCGGGCCGGGAGTTTGGCTCAGTGCCTTAAGCGCCTGCCCTGGCAGGCGCGAGGTTGTGAGTTCAATCCCCGGTACCGCAAAAAAAAAAAAAAGGTGTAAGGGTGAAGCCAAGGCACATGGATCATCCAAGGAAAGCTATGGAAGTTAAGACCCCTGAAGGTGCTGCAGGGGTGGAGTCACTCAAGCCTGTTGGAGCTTGTAACCAGGTTTCTTCAGATGCTGAGCAGAAAACTCCAGGACTTAATGTTTGCCCTGCTGGATTTTGGACTTGCTTTGATTCCAATGCTTTGTATTCCCATTTTGTAACTTTTGGAATGGTAATGTTTATCTTGTGCCTTTATATGTTGGAAGTGCTTAATCTCATTTTCATTTGTACAGGGAGTTACAGTTAAGAGTTGTCATAGACCTCGAAGGAGATTTGGGACATGGACTTTGCAGCAACCCTGAAACTGTTAGGACTTTGGCAACCCTTAGAGATGGACTAAATGTATTTTGTATTAAGAATGTACATGAGTCCTTGGGGATCCAGGGGTGGAATGTATTGGGTATGCTATGTCCCCCCAAGTCCTCATACTTTTGATGGGGCTGAGTTTATTGGTTTGTTATTGGTTTGTTGTCTGGTGTGGGGATTAGCAATGTGAGTGCTGCGCCCACCCAGGGGTGGAGCCAACATACAGTGTAAATAAGGCGGGTCTTCTTCCACTTCCGGCGCTTCCTCTCTCTCTCGCCAGCATGCCTTGTCACTTGCAGCTGCCATGAATGGCTGCCCCGCCACGCTATGCTTCCATGGAGCCAACTAAGTATGGACTGAAACTCCCAAGAAACTGTGAGAAATAAACCTTTCCTTCCCTAATTTTGGGCATCAGGTATTTTGTCTCGGCAATGAGTAAAAAGTAACTAAGATAGTATCTTTATATCATTTTAAAACACATGTGTAGTAAAAATGTATTATCTATAGTTTTTTCAGTCTATTAATGTGATAGTTTATTAATATTCCATTATATGATAACACAGCTGTTTTCAAAGTTTTAAATTTAAAAATTAATTCTATTACCTATTTATATATGTATATAGACACATTCATGCACTTTCCAAAGTGTGAGAGAAATCTTTCATGTTATCAAGTAATATATGAGAATTTTCATTCTGAGCATTTTTATACTGACAAACTGAGTTTTGTTAAAACTGATGTAGACAAAATAGTTTTTCATTACTGTTTCAGAATATAGGTGCTGATCAAAAATATTGTGTGTTTAAGTTAAAAAATTGTTACAATAAAACACAAATTTCCATTAACCCCATTCAAACTACTCCCCCTCGCTTCAAACACAGTTACTTCATCATTCCTGCCACTTTCTGAAGCAATTTCATAAGCTGTCTTGGTTACTTTTCACTGTTGCTGGGACAAAACACCCAATACCCAAAATTAGGGAAGGAAAGGTTTATTTCTTACAGTTCTTGGAGGTTTCAGTCCATATTCAGCTGGTTCCAAGGCAGGGTGGCACAATACTAGGGCAACTCTTCAAGGCAACAGCCAGAGCAAAAAGGGGCAAGAGCAAGACTCTTCTCCTCCCTTGTATTGTACACAGGACCCCCACCCCAGAGGGGTGTAGCATTCACAAATCTCTTTGCCCTGCTTTGCACAAGATGAGGATTTTTACAAAGTAAGAACCCTGGCTCCTTGCCGAGTCTCTCAGTTAAACTTTTGACCTTCTCAAATTGACACAATGAACAGGTAAACTGCTGGTGCTCTACAGTCCAGGATGTAGAGCTGCTGAGTTACTTAATTAAGCTTCTAGACTTCTCAAGTTGACACAATGTATAAACCATAACATAAGCCAAAACAAAGTATAAACCATAAAACAAAACTGATGATTTGGAATCCATAAAAACTTAAGCTTTGTTTCTTCACAATATAGTCTTAAGTAGTTAAAAAGACAAGCTGACTCATTTGAGAAAATATATACGAAACACGTATGTTGTGAAGAAGTCCAATCCCGATTATATAAAGAATGGTCACAACGCAGTAATAAACCCCTACCCCTAAAAAATAGGCAAAAGTTTGAACATATGACTCACCATAGAAGACACAGGAATATATAAGTGGTAAGTACATATATAAAGAAAATAATATTATTATTAGTCACTAGAGAATTGCAAATTAAAATCACAATATAATATAGCTACCCTCTCTATTAAAGGAAGAACAGACAGTGTCAAGTTTGAGAGAGTCCCAATGAAAGGTGTAACCATTCTGGAAAAGTCTGGTTGTTTCTTAAAAAGTTAAGCCTTAATTTTTTGTATTAATCAGGTTTTCTGGAGAAACAGAACAGAGAGAGAGGAGAGAGACAGAGACTGATCAGTAGAAGGGTGGGGAAAAATAGAGAAAGGGTGCAAAAGGAAAGAGGAGGAAAAGGAGAGAGGTGGAGAGAGGGAAGGGAAACAGAGGAGGGAGAGAACTAGGAAAGAGGAGGAAAGAAGAGGAGAGAGGGAAGGAGGGAAAAGGAAAAAGGCTGATTAATTTGAAGGAATTGGTGCCCACAATTACAGACCCCCATGATCTGTGGGGTGGAACAGCAGGCTGAAGACCCAGGACAGCTGGTAATTCACTCAGTTCTAGTCTGTATCAGAGAGTCCTGAGACTCAGGAGAGCAAACAGGGTACTTCCGGTCTGAACTCTGATGGACTGGAGACTCAGGAAGAACCAGTGTTTCTGTTGGAATCATAAGATGGGTGCTCAAAGGTTGTAAGGAGGAGGAGTCTCTCTTATGGAGAATCAGTCTTTTCGTCCTATTCAGACCTTCAGCTAATTAACTGAGACACACTCATACTGGGAAGAGCAATCTGCTTTGTTTAGTCTATGGATCTGAATATCAGTCTCACCCAAAACATCCTCACTGAGACACCCAGAATACTGTTTGATCAAGTATCAGGACACTCTATGGCCCAACCAAGTTGACACATAAAATTAGCCATCAATCCTAAATAAATAGGTCTACACTTAAATTTCACATAATTACTTACTGCATTTTATTCACAGTCACCCAAACGGGAAACAATTCCAAAGCCCACTAACATGTGCTATAACATGGATACACCTTAAAAGCACCATGCTAAGTGGGAAAACCCACATCCAAGACCACACATTATGATCCATTTCTCTCATACTCTGGGAGAGGAAAATCTGCAGAAACATAAAAAGATCTGTGGAGCTGGGGATGTGGGAAGAAATGACCAAAGTTCACAAGGCAACTTTCAGGACGATGGAAAAACTCCATGTCTTAATTGTAGTAGTCATTACACATGACCACCACTCTACACAACTGTGTTTGTAAAACTTTATATCAAACTTCAATATAGTATCAAGGTGAATTTTCCTTCACATAGCCCATACCTCAATAAAACCTGGCATAAATAAATGACACACATTTTGAAGGGAACAGGTCTGATTCCATCATACTGTCTGCTTTCTTGGGACTTTTCCACCATTGTTCCCTTCTCATCCTTGTAGAAGCCTCCAAAGAACACTTTGTCCCCCAAAATAGTGCCTTCCAGAGCCTTCACCTCTAGTCTGTGTACCTGCCACGTTCTGTCACTCTGATTTCCATGTAGCCAGCGCTCTGCTCCACCTTGTCCTAAGTGGAACCCCTCCTCAGAGTGTGTTTCATCAGTGACGGAACGCCCTGCTCCTTCCCTGCTCCTGTGGGACCCCTCCTTAACTGCATTCCTGCAGGGGCCCCCATAATCTGGTGTTCATTCATTTCCATACATCCACAAAAACTGAAGATCACAGAATTTTCTGTCTCTTGCTCCACAGGTCACATATAACTTCATTTGTTGTTCTTGTTTTTATCAGTTTGAGAAATACAAAGAGATTGGGACTGCCCTAATTGGCTTCTAAATTTATTGCATTTTCCCACAGGTATATTGTTCAGCACATTATCTGTCCTTAGGAATTTGCTGAAATTTTCTTTTTGCCTGTTCTATATTAAATTTGGTAAATTTTCCATAAATTCTTGAAGAAAACTTTAATTGCCTTTTTCTTGAGCACAGGACCTTTTTAATTATAGTGATACTTTTATTTGCAGAAAGAAGAATTTTTGATGGAAATATTTTAAAATCCCAAAATGATCCTATATTTGGGTACACAGTTAACTTATGATCATTATATGTTAGACTCACACATACTTATAAAGTTTGTATGTTAGGTTATTTATAAAACATAATTGGATTCATGTTCTCTAAAAATAATGTAAGTGAAATAATTAACAATAAAATTATACCAAAAAAAATTTTAAAGCCATTGCAAATGTATACTTTTCAAATATAATACATGCGAATTTCCAAAATAATATATTTGAAGTTACTTTTAAAGAATGCTATACACACTTATTATACTAACAACAGAAACAAAACATTTAGTGGCATAAAAGTGCCAATTGAGGTGTCATGGAGAGAATTCATTTTGGATATTATGGTTTGTGCAACAGAGTATTAATCTTATTATCCAAAAAGCCTCTCTTAAGAACCTTTGCATAATATCAGTCCAAAAATGACACAACCCTGATCTGTGAGCTGCTGGGAGATTTTATCTTGTTGTCAGTTCAACTAGAATGTTACTGCTCTCAGGGAATACCATGGATGTGTCATTTTAGTTCTGTCTCTTCCAATAAAATCCTATTTGATTTCAATAAATCTCAAATAACCTTTCAGCACAAGATACCAACCAGTCAGACTTAAGAATGTCAAAGCTCCTTTTGTTAGCCATTTAAGAAAGTCCCAGGGCAGCTGCACTTTGAGGGGGGTTTTGCTCATCAGGTTTTACTCCTGCGAACCAAGTAGCTGGCCATGAAAGACTGTCAGTGGGTAATTAGGAAGATACACATTTTAAAACTCATCATCTTCTCTAGGAGAAAGATTACGGCATTAAGACATAGGGATTGCAAGCAGGCCTTGCAGGGTCACTAAAAGAGGTAACCGGGTGCCATAGAGAGACAGAGGAAAACCCCTCATGCTTCCCCTCACTATTCAACTTTGCCAGATTGTGAGAACCATACACAGGAGAGGTGTAATTTGTCTCTTTGCTGGGGGTTCTTTATTATCTTGTGTGCAACACAGGGCAACAAAACATTTTTTGCATCGTGGAAGACTAATAACTTTACCTCAGTGAATAAAGGGACTTCAGCATATCCCACAGGCTACAGTCTTGTGCAATGTATGGAATGAAGCAAGAAAGCAACAACTTTTTCCTTTCAATGTATGCACATTCCAGACCCCTTTCTGACTAGGTATCCGGAACTAACACAATAGAGTGAAAGAAGATATTCAGCAACGTTTTTCGATTTATTCAGTTTTAGAGAGTTTATGGCTCCAGGAAGTTAATAATAGGATTAGAAGTAATAGGTCAAGTGTTCCTGTCTAGACAAGGACATTAATGGTCATAAAGTATGATTATGGGACAACTATGTAGCCTACCGAAATGAAATTAAGATAGTAACCCAGTGCCCAGGTGATGTGAATCCACTTTGACGATCTTCTCAAAGAGGACCAACAGCAGAATTAAAGGACTGGAAAGGAGATGAAGTGTGTCTATGTTAGGGAAACTCTAGGTAAATCCTGGAAACAAACAAACAAAAATCTACCAGTGTAGGTCAGTGGCCATCCTTAACTCCAAGAGTCTCTCTATTCACAAAGCATGTTGTTCTACCAATGTTATCTGTATAGTTTTTCAGATGTGGGAGGGAGATGTTAGCTAAAATTGACAGGCTTTCTGAGAGACGGAACCCAGTTTTTACTTCCTGTGATTGCAAAGTCAAGGTCAGATATAAATCTCCTCCTTTTATATAACCCTCTTTTTATTTGCGTGAATATCTATTTTACTTCAATGTCTATGAGTGGAATGGGAGGGAAGGAAGTCCCCAGAGTTTCTGCCAGCACTGCTAGTCCCAAGCATCTTGTCTGCTGTCCTATGATGTGGCCTCACTCGGACATGCATTTCCTTCTGGTCTAGGGGGTGCTGGGGGTGACAAGGGAAACAACAAAGCTCCATGGTTAACATAATTGCTATTATTTTCACTGTAAGAAAGTAAAAGTCTTGCTCTCCTTCAAGTTTCTCAAAAATCCTCAACATTAAATAATGAGACTAGAAAAGAAAAGCTAGGAGAAAGTCTTCTTCATTGAAATATATTAGATCTTTAAAGGAGTACTGAACATATTTCTACCAATGTAATTTTCTTTTTGATACAAGATGCTGTACATTTCAAAAAGCTAGAAGAAAGGCTAGTGGTGGTTTCACCATAGAGAAATGATAAATATTTGAGAATGAGAATCTTTAGTCTGATTTAAATGTTATACAATGCATACATCAGAACACCATGTGATACTCCACTATATACACTATTTTCAGTTGAAGTTAGTTTAAATTTTTGAAAATCAATATGCTATTCCTTACCTCTTAAGAATTATAAAATGCCATTCCTACTTTGCCATTTCCCCTTCTACTATGGATTCAACTACCCTACCAGGAAATAAATTATCTGCAACTGGAAGAACAAAAGGCAGTGTGGGGCAGTGGGCAAAGAGGCAGGTAAAGATTACTCATATGATTAGATCAATTTTACATGTGTATATCTGTTAATGTAAACAACCATTTTGAAGATAACGATACACAATATTGCAACCATTGTCAAGTTTCTATCATCCTGTTTTGTAAACCTATAATGTTACTGTTGTGCATTTACTCGAGTCGTTTGTTTGTCTCTTTGGCTTTTTGTCTTTCTTATGTGTCTTTTTTTCTCTTAAATAAAAAAAAAAAGATTTCAAGTTCTCTTAAAGCACTGGCAACCTAATAGAGATCTTGCTATAATTTGGATCTTAAGTGCACCCCAAAGCTCTGTGAACCAAAGGCTTGAACCCCACATGATGCCCTGGGAGGGAAGAAGCCCTTTAGGAGGTAGGACCTAGAGGGAAGTCTTGGGGTGGGGGAGCAGGCCTTGGAAGGAAGTGTAAGACGCCAGTCTCTTCCTCTTTCTCTCTTCACTCCCTGTCATGATGAGTTTGACCATGGGTTCATACCATAATGTGCTGCTTTCCCATGAGCCCCAAGGTAACATGGCCACCCAGCCCTGGACCAGAGCCTCCAAAACCATGAACCAAGATACACCTCTTCTCTTTTATAAGTTATGCAGGTACTTGTTACAATGACAGAAAGCTTACTATTTCAGATATATAGGCAGAGAAATATATTTTTCTCACCTTTCTTTGAGATCAAGGATCATGGATTAATCATTTTTGTACCTGCCCTGCTTCTCCTCCTCAGATCATTTCACCCATTCCTGTGCCTGAAAATGCTAGTATTAGCATTTATTTGTATGACTTCTAAATCTCTATGCCAGTGAGTTCACTTCACCAGTGTAGCCAACATTTCCATTTGAATTTTTATAGGCCTCTCAAAAAGAACACGCCAAACACAATACCTGAGTTTCCCCTGAAAACCTGTTGCACGCAGCATTTTCCCTTTCAATCCAATTACCAAAGCCCCAGAACAGCTGTCATCCTCAATTCTGCCATTTCTCTGGTATACCTACTGACGTCTTCAGTTCCTCAGTGATTTACATTGGCTCCACCTCCAAACTTACCCACATCCATTCACGGTTTTCTGTGTCCTCCTGTACCACCTTTATCTGAGCACCATCATCTCTCGCCTCTTCTCCTGCAGCAGCATGGCTGGTCTCTCGGCTGTCCCTCTTGACCTGTCCAACCTATTCCAAACACTTACTTAAAATGTAAACCCTTAGTTATTAAACATTGCATGCACATATCAAATTATCTATAGTACCCTATACATATGTACAAATATTTCGTATCAAAAAATGTAAACCAAATAAAACCATTGCACTGCTTTTTGTCTATATAGAGCAAAAGAAAAAAATTCCAGATTCATCACCTTTGACTTCAAACCCCTATATAATGTAACCCTGACCAACTAACCAAGGTTTAACATCAGCAGGTAAGACCACACAGGAAGCCTGGCACAGGGGAATCCACCTGGTGTTTAAACTGTTGAAAGGCCTTCAGGGGCAATGAGTTTAGGGGGAGCAACTGCCTTCTCCACTCATTCTCAGCTACATTTCTAAAACTGAGTGATTTCTGCCTATAACCCAATCAACATTAAGACGAGAAAAATATAAGAGGATACAAATGGAAAGAGCCAAGCAGCTCAAATTCCATTTCTTCATAGGAGAAAGCATAGAATCAAAAGGGGAACTAATATCCCTTCGTCCCAGAATGTTATCCTCAACCTGTGGCCATTTCAGACTGCAACATGTCTACTACCAAGAATCTGTGCAAACAACCTGATTCCACAGTCGCACCCCTATCTTTGTGAGTTAGTTCATATAACACCAACAGTCTACTATAGCAGTAACTTGGGAGCTCTTGCTCATATTAGCTCTACATCCTGATGCTTAGTCAAATTTTGGGGGACTTTGTTGCCTGAGTCATATAGAATGTAACCTAAAACAGACAAGTTATCGCCAAACTCAGAATAGTGGTGGAAGGTTTGGGTGTGGCTCCAGTGTGCATCTATCCAGTGCCCTTATCTTCCTTCCCAGATATTTGAAAGGTGCTTTGAGTCTCTCAAGAGCTGCTCTCTGATTGCTTCTGTACTCTTGTGTGTCATCACCAACTATCTAATTTCAAAGTATAAATAAGACCAAATATCCCCCTTAAATTAAAAGGCTGCCACAAGCAAATACCACAGACTGGGAAGTTTAAACTATTGAAATTCACTTTTTCACAGTTCTAAAAGTCAGGCATTTAAGATCAAAGTGCCCACATAAGTATATTGTCCATACTATAACCCAAAGGGACTTATAGATTCAATTCAGCCCCCCCATAAAAGTACCAATGACACTCTTTACAGAACTAGAAAAAGCAATCCTAAAACTCATAGAGAAGCAAAAAAGACCCCAAATATCAGAAATCTCCAGAAAAAAGAAAACAGTAGGTATCACATTGCCTATTTCAAGCATACTACAATGCCCCAATAACCCAAACAGCATGACACTAGTATAAAAACAGTCACAGAAGCTAGGTGTGGTGGTGCATGCTTGTAATCACAACACTCTGTGAGGCTGAGGTATGAGGGCTGTAAGTTCAATCCCAGCCTGGGCAACTTAGTGAGACCTTGTCTCAAAATGTAAAAAAATAAAAATGAGTGGTGATGTTGCTTAGTGTGAAGGCCAGACAGAGAGATCAGAACAGCAACCCAAGAAATCGCTCCATACTGTACATCTACAGAAAACTGATTCCTAACAAAAGCATCAAAAATACAAACTGGAGAAAGAAAAGTATCTCTAATAAATGATGCTGGGGAAACTGGAAATGCACGTGAAGATTTAAAATTAACCCCCATTTCTCACCTTGTACAAGAATCAACTCAGAATCGACTAAATCTAAATGAAAGACCTGCAACCATGAGAATGCTAGAGAAAAACATAGTATCAACAACTGAAGACACTGGTATGGCAATGAGTTTCTGGATAGACCCCACATGCACAGGAAACAAAAGCAAAAATTGACAAATGGGACTACATCAAACTAAAAGTCTTCTACACAGCAAAGGAAATGACAAGATGAAAAGACAAAGGAGAGAATGGGAGAAAATATTTACCATAGTTACTATTTATCTGACAAAGGGTTGATACCCAGAAAATATAAGGAACTCAAAAACCTTAGTAACAAAAGAACGAGTAAACCAATTACATGGGTAAATGATCTCAAAAGAAGATATATAAAATAATCAATAGATGAAAATGCCCATTATCATTAGCCATCAGGGAAATATAAATCAAAACTACAAGGAGATATCATCTCACTCAAGTTAGAAAAATCTCTTATCAAAAAATAAATAACAACACCCCTCACCCTCACCCAGAAGACCTCTGCAGCAGCAGGGGATGTTGGCTGCCCCTCCCCCACACCTGGACGACCTCAGCAGCCCATGGACCATCAATGACCCCTTCCACCACCTGCAGTACCTCCATGGGCTGGTGGGTGCCTCAGCGACCCCTCCCCCCACCTAGAGGACCTCAGTGGGCCAGCAAGAACGCAGTGAGTCCCCCACTCAAGCAAAGGACCTCAGTGGGTCAGCAGGAGCCTGGGAAAATTCTCTCCCACCCAGAGGACTTTGGTGAGCTGTGAGAGCACAGTGAGTCCTTCTTGCATACAGAGAACTCTGGGTGGGCAGGCGAGTGGGCAGACAAGTGCACTGGCAAAGCCTCTGCCAACCCAGTGGAACTCAATGGGGCCTGCAAGACCCCCAGTGATCTAGTAGGGCCCCAACTGGGGCACACACCATGGATGGATGGGTATGGGGGCCTGGAACAGTCTGAAACCCCAGTAACAATACAAGCTAAGGGATGGTTCAGATCAATACTCCTAGGCTAGTCAGCTGAAAAAGAATATAGGATTCATGCAACTGGCCCACAGGAGGAATTCAAGTGACTGGCCCCTCCCCTACATGTAGGACCCAGCAACTGGGTAGCAACTGGATGAACATCAGCCACACAGTAGCACCTTAAGGCACATACAATGGACAGTCAAGACTAGCGGGATTGAAAAGACCAAAATATTACCTCAAGAGGTGAAAAATGACAAAATGAAAAAGCAGAATGCAATCTCAAATGCCCAGCCCATCTGGAACAAGCACAGAAGACACTGAAATAGAGGGCTTTGTATGTCACACACCTGAAATTTCTGAAAAGACACAAAGTGAAATAAAGAAACAAATCTATGAGGCTATAGAGGAAATCAGATGAGAAATAATCTCTCAAGTAAAGAAAGAAATGACAACCTTAAAGGAATTGCTTAGCATAGCTAGAGAAGACATAGATTAAAAAAAAATACAGAAGAATGGGAAAACGATGGAAACCTTGAATGAACAATGTAGGAAAGAAATAGAATGCATGAAGCAAATTCAAAGAGATATCTAGGAAATTAAAAATTCCACTGAAAGCTGGCAAAACAACTTGAACGAAACTGAAGATAGACTTTCAGACTTTGAAGACAGGATCATAGCTAGTGATCACAAAAAGAAAGAACTCTTAAAAATAACAAAGGACCATGGAATAACAATTCAACAACTCCAAAATAATGCAAAGAAAACCAAAATAAGACTGATAGGTATCAGTGAAATGAAGGAGTCAATGCAAATCACATTAAAAAAAACTATTTGCAGAAGTAATAGCAGAAAACTTCCCAAGCATAGGAAAAGAACCTCATATACAGATAAGTGAGGCATATAGAAATCCAAACAGTCATAACCAAAATAAATCTACACCTACACATAATAATTGAGATCCCAGAAATTGAGCATAAAGACAAAACACTAAAAGCTATTAGAGAAAAGAAACAGATCACCTATCAAGGAAAACCCAATACAATCACAACCTACTTCTCAAAACAAACCCTCACATCAAAATGAGCTTGAGTGAAGTACTTAAAGTCCTGAAAGAAAACAACTTTCAACCCTGAATGATGTACCCTGCAAAACTATCTTTCAAAATTATTGGAGAAATAAGATACTTCCATGACAGAGCAACTGAAGAAATTCACATCCACCAAACCAACCCTAGAAAGAGTATTGAAAGACATTCTAGATAAAGATAAAAATGACCACAATTCCCAGAACAACAACAGAAAGAAACTATGAGAACAAGCAAATAAATAGAGAAGAAAAGCAGAGAACCAACAACAGGAAAATAACATGACAAAGTTAAGCCAATACATATCAGTTATAGCCAACAATGTAAATGGCCTCAATTCACCAATTAAAAGAAATAAATTGGCAGAATGGATCAAGAAACAAGATCCAGCAATGTCCTATATACTAGAAACTCATGTAACTCAAAAAGAAACTCTAGACTGAAAGTCAAAGGATGGAAACTAATATTCCATGTTATAGGAACCCAGAAAAAAGCATGGGTAGCTATTCTGTTTGAAGATAATGTGAATTTCAAACCAAAAATGATGCAAACAGATGAAGAAGGTCATTACATACTTATTAGGGAAAAAATTCAAGAGGAAGAAATAACAATCATAAATATATATACACCAAATACAGGAGCACCCAACTATGCAAGATAAATACTAATAGACTTGAAAAATAAAATATGCAATAACACATAACAGGGGACCTTAATACCCTATTGTCACAAAGAGATAGATCAACTAGACAAAAAATCAGCAAAGAACAGAACTGAATCAAACCAGTGAACAAATGGATTTACTGGATGTTTACAGAGTGCTCCATCCAACAACATCAGAATACACATTCTTCTCACTCTGCATGGTACATTCTCTAAAACAGACTATATACTAGATCATAGAACATGTTTAAGGAAATGCAAAGGAACTGAAATTATCCCATGCATATTATCCAACATAGTGCACTGAAATTGGAAATTAATGGCAAAAGAAACTGCAAAAATTGCATAAATACATGGATATTAAATAACACCCTCCTGAATAACCAATGGGTCACAGACGAGATTAAAGAAGAAATTAAACAAAATCTACAACTCAATGAAAATGCAGATACAACATACCAGAACCTGTGGGACACAATGAAAGTGGTCCTAAGAGGGAAATATATAGCAATGAATTCTTATATCATTAAAACAGAATGAGCACAAATAAACAACCTAATGCTGCACTTCAAGCTTCTTGGAAAAGAAGAACAAGTCAAGACCAAAGCTCATAGAAGGGAGGAAATTGTAAAAATCAGAGCAGAAATTAATGCAATTGGCACTGAGAAAACAATACAAAGAATTAATGAATCAAAGAGTTGGTTCTTTGAAAGAATAAACAAAATTGATAAACCCCTAGCCAACCTTATGAAGAAAAGGAAAGAAAAAATTCAAATTCATGCAATGAGGAATGAAAAGGGTGAAATTACTGCAGATTCTGTGGAAATTCAGAAGATCCTCAATACATACTTTGAAAATATTTACTCACATAGGCTGAAAAACACAGAAGGGGAAAAGTTACTAGAAATGTATGAATCAAACCTGAATCAAGAAGATATAAAAATTTTGAATAATCCAATATCAATTACTAAACTTGAAAATGTAATTAAAACCTTACTAACAAAGAAAAGTCTAGATTCTGATGGATTCACAGCTGAGTTTTTTTTTAAAGAGGATAAAACCAAGGAAAATAAAACAGAATAAAACCAATCAAAATAAACTAGTATAAGTGATACAGGACTTCAAGACCTTACGAAACCAACAATAGTTACCATGATGCCTTTTGTTGTCTTCAGAAGAGCTGCATATAACTTCGGATGTAGTAAAACTTGAACAGAACAGAATAGAATAGAAACAATAAAAATAAAACAATGCAATAAAGGACTTCAAAACAAGCCAATAATAAATCCAAAATGGCTACCATAATATGTCTTGAACAACTTGGATAGGGAAAAGGAGAAAAGAAAGAAGGGAAGAGATTACATGTATGTAGATATACATATAAATGTGTGTTTGTGTGTGTGTGTGTGTGTATCTACACACAAGATAGATAACTACACTACTAACTTCTAAGTTTATCAGAAAGAACAGTTTGGGTTTTCATTGTTTGATTGTTAAATCATTTTTAAGGGTAAACCTTGTAATCTGAACTACTTACAAGATAACAATATGCAATATATTGACTAGTGTTAATTTCCTACTGTTTTTTATTCTATATCATTTTTATCCTTTTTTATTTTTAAAATAAAAATGTAAATCACAAATGATAGCAAGAATATGGATAAAAAAGAAAATCTCATACACTGTTGATGAAAATGTAAATTGATACAATTATGGAGAATTGGATGGAGGTTCTTCAAAGAACTGAAATGGATGTATGATATGACCCAGTGATCCTACTTCTGGATATGTATCCAAAGGAAATGAAATCAGCACACCATAGAGATACATGCGCATGTTTATTATGACACTATTGAGTATAGGTAAGCAAGGAATCAATCAAGGTGGCCAGTAATAGATTAGCGGATAAAGAAAATGTGGTCTATATATATAGCAGAGTACTATTAGGCATAAATAATAAAAGTCTGTTATTCACAACAGAGGACATTATGGTACAAGTACCACAGATTTTCACTCACACATGGAAGTTTTGAAAAAGCCAAACTGAATGGACAATAATTATTACTAGAGGTTGGGCCTGGAGGACAGGGCTGAATAAAGGGGAGGCTGAGTTTGATCAGTGCAGGTATTGAAATATCACATCGAACCCCCTTAATACACACAACTAATGCATGTTAATAAAACTGTCTTCAAAACCAAGTGCAAGCATGACTGGATTTCAGTGAGGCCTCTCTCCCTGAGTTAAAGATGACTTCCTTTGCACTGTGGCCTCTTCAAGTGCACAGGGAAGGAGAGAAATCTCTGGTGTCTTCCTCTTCTGATAAGGGTACCGGTCCTACTGAATTAAGGTCCCACTCTTATAGCCCATTTAATTTTAATTGCTTTCTCAGCAGCCCTATTTCCAAACACAGGCACATTGAAGCTAATTCCATCTATAAAATTTGACATAACACGATTCCATTCTTAACCAAGACATTTTATAACATTAAAAACATGTCTTAATAGAAGTATGTCCAGTTAACACCACATAATCTGGCACACAGAGCTATGAACTCTTAAAGATATCACCAGCTGGTACTAGCAGACATGGAAACAGAGAACTATGTAGACAGCATTGCAAATCTAATTAATACCAGTCAGAGCAAAACAAATTGCAATCACAGCTTTAAATGAAACAATGTAATATATCAATTCTCATCATAAATTAGCTTTAAATTAAGTTCATGAAGAGACAAACTTGTGTTTCATCCCCAAGAGAGAAGGAGGTCATTTAATTCACTGCAGGAGTAACTTACTAAATAGTATTCCAGCATCTTACTAATTAAAGAGTGACTCTGGTGATCTACATTTCAGTACATAGAGCCCCAAATGTATCACAGGTAAACACAACTACCTAAACACAGTTTTGTCCTGAATTAAGCATGTTGAACATTAATAAATTTCAAAGTTCTCCAGAAAACATGCCTTGAACCTATTCCCCAATCCAAAGAAAGCTAGCTGACATGAATGTTTTCTTGATTATGAATTATGATCAACTGTTCAACTATACTAATAACTCTGACAATATCCAAAGCTACCTCATCCAATTTATGAAAGCAATAGATGCTTGCCAAGCCATGTCTCTTTAATTGGAGCCAAATAGCCATTGCTTTCCCACTAAGACTTGCCCACCTCCATTCTGTAACTTCATTTGTGTGCTTTCATTGTTTGATCATTTTTTTCATGAATATAGCTGGTAATCTGTACAACCACTCTGAAGACAACAATATGCAATATTTTAACCATTGTTAATCCCCTATTATTCTGTTTTGACATTCTGTATCATTGCCTTTATTCTTTTGTTTTTTTATTAAATTTAATTAAAAAATAAAAATCCACTGGTGTGAGCTAGGCATGGTGGTGCATGCCTATAATCCCAGCACTCAGGAGGCTCAGGCAGAAGAATTGCTGTGATTTCAAGGCCTGCCTGGGAAACATAGTGAGTTCAAGGCCAGTCTGAACTACACAGTGAAACCTTGTCTCAAAAATCCAGTGATTGGCCATCAACAGAGCCAAAGACAAAAATCATATGATCATCTCAATAGACACAGAAAAAGCTTTTGATAAAGTCCAACATTTGTTCATGATAAAAACCTTAAAGAAACTTGGAATAGATGGTATCTACCTCAATCTGATAAAAGCCATCTGTCTTGGTTACTCTTTACTCGTTGCTGAGACAAAACACCTGACACCCCAAATTAGGGAAGGAAAGGTTTATTTAGCTTACAGTGTTTGGAGGTTTCAGTCCACAATCAGCTGGCTCCAAGGCAGGGTGGCATGGCACAGGAACAACACTTCAAGGCAGCAGCCAAGCAAAAGCAGCCAGTGTAAAAGGGGGGGGAACCGTTTCTCCTCCTTTATATAGTACACAGGACAACCTCCCCCCCAGGGTGGGCGTAGCATTCACAAACATCCTTGCCTTCCTTTGCACAGGATGAGGATGTTTACAAAGTAAGACTCCTGGCTCCCTCCTGAGTCTCTCAGTTAAACTTCTGACCTTCATAAATTGTAACAATGACCAGGTAACTGTGCTCTACACCCCAGGATGTAGAGCTGCTGAGTTAATTAAGCTGCTAGACTTCTCAAGTTGACACAATGTATAAACCGTAGCACCATCTATGACAAACCAACAGTCAACATTATACTAAATGGACAAAAACTGAAAGCTTTCACTCTAAAATCAGGACCAAGACAAGCATGTCCACTATCACCACTCTGTTCAGTATAGTTCTGGAAACATTAGCCAGAGCAATCAGACAAGAAAGAAATAAAAGGAATCATGATAGGAAGGAAGAAGTTAAATTATCACTGTTTGCAGATGACATGATACTCTACATAGAAGACCCTAAAAACACCTTCAAAAAGCTACTAGTGTTAATAAACAAATTCAGCAGTGTAGCTGGATAAAAAAATCAATAGCATTCCTGCACACAAACAACAAACTCACTGAGAGAGAAATTATAGAAATAACACCTTTCACAATAGCATCCAAAAAATGAAATACTTAGGAATCAACCTAACGAAAAGTGTAAAAGACCTATATGCTGAAAACTATAGTACTCTAAAAAAGGAGATTGATGAGGATGTTAGAAAATGGAAAGAGAGCCCGGCCCGCCGGACCAGAGCAGCGCAGACTCGGACCAGGAAGCAAATGAACTGCCCTCTAGGGTCCTGACCTCAGGGCCCTGGAGGAGAACGAGAAGGGCCCCTCGTGGGGCCCAAGTCACTCAGGCACCGATCAAGATGCCAATGAACTGCCTTCCGGGGTCCTGACCTCAGGACCCTGGAGGAGAACGAGAAGGGCCCCTGCCAGGGCCCGGCGTGAGGGCTTTGAATCAGGGACAAATACACTCCCCCCCCACCCCGCAACAACCTGCTGTTTCGGAGGTCTGGCTAAATTGATAGCAACCAAGGAACATCAACCAACTTTTTGCTAGTATTGTTTAGTAGATCTTACAGGCCTCTGGGCAGCAACCTGAGCATTTCTATGGAAGGTGACAGCAGGCAATGTAGCAAGTACGGGGGATTCTCTTCTGTCTTGTCTTGGAGGCCCAATATGGTTCTCTCTCTTTTGCTTTACTCTGATCATTGTTATTATTATTAATAAAATTTAAAAAAAAAAGAAAAAAGAAAATGGAAAGATATCCCTTGCTCTTGGTTAGGAAGAACCAACATTGTGAAAATGGACATAGTCTCAAAACTGTTACACAGATTTAATGCAATCCCAATCAAAATACCATTAACATACCTCATAGATTTAGAAAAAACATCCCTAAAATTCATTTGGAAACAGAAGAGACCTAGAATAGCAAAGGCAATTCTGGGCAATAAAAGCAAGGCAGGAGGCATCACAATCCCTGACTTGAAATTATACTATAAAGTTACTGTGATAAAATCAGCATGGTACTGGCAAAAAAAATAAAATAGACCTGAGGATCAATGGAACAGATTAGAAGGTGCAAATACAACTACGAAGACACTCAGCCACCTTATATTTGACAAAGGAGCTAAACATGTTCACTGGAAGAAGATAGTCTCTTTAATAAATAGTGCTGGAAAAATTGGCTTTCCACATACCAAAGACTGAAACTAGACCCATGTCTATCACCATGCACTAAAGTCAAAATGAATCAAAGATCTAAATATTAAAGTAGAAACACTAAATTTACTGGAAGACAAGGTAGGTAGAAATCTTGAAGACATAGGGGTGGACAAAGAGTTCATGAACAAAACACAAGCCACATGGGAAGTATTTCAAAGAATCAACAACTGGGATCTCATCTTATTAAAAAGTTTTTGCACGTCAAGAGAAATCACCAATAAAGTGAAAAGAAAACCCACAGAATGGGAAAGAATTTTGGCCAACTGTCCCTCAGACAAAGGACTTATATTCAGAACATATAAAGAATTGAAAAACATCAAGCCCCCCAAAATTCAAAGACCCAATCCAAAAATGGGCATCTGAGATGAATACACACCTCTCAGATGAAGAAATACAAATGGCAAATAAATACATGAAGAAATGTTCAACATCACTGGTAATGCAAGAAATGCAAATTAAAGGAACATGAGATTCCATCTCACTCTAGAAAAAAATGGCTGCCATCAAGAAATCAACTGATTACAAATGTTGGCAGGGCTGTGGGGAAAAAGGAACCCTTCTTCACTGTTGGTGGGAGTGCAGAGTGGTGTAATCACTGTGGAAATCAGTATGGCGATTCCTCAAAAAACTAGCATTGGAAGTCCATTCAATCCAGCTATTCCCCTTCTGGGTATTTTCCCAGAAAAATTGAAAATGTCATGTCTCAGCGATATATGTGCACCCATGTTTATAGCACAATAATTTGTAATAGCGAAATCTTGGAAACAACGAAAATGTCCATCAACCACAAAATGGATGAAAAAGCTGTGGTTTTTTTATACAACAGAATATTATTCAGCTACAAAAAAGGATGATCTTGAAGGTTTTGTAAGTAAATAGAGGTAACTATACTCATAAATGAAATAAATCAGACTCACATTTGTAAACATTGTATTGTGTCTGTAGTGTAAATAATAGTAATAATAAACTGAAAGAGTAATAAGATCCAAAATGTACAAAAGATATTGTAATAATGAAAGGGAAAGAAAGTGCTTAAAATTAAAGAACAACTGGGATAGGGGAAAGGAGAAATGGAAGAAAGGAAAAGATTATATGTATGTAGGTATACACATATTACTGTATGTATGTATAAGCGTGCAAGATAGATAACTGTGCTACTAATTCTGTTAGTTCATCAAAAAGAATAGTTTGTGCTGTCATTGTTTGATTGATCATTTTTTATGCCTAGACCTTGTAACATGAACAACTACTTCTAAGATAACAATAGCAAAATATTAACTAGTGTTGATTTCTTACTGTTTTTTTCTTTTAATTCTGTATTATTTCTATGCTTTTTTCTGTTTTTCTTTTTAAAATTAAAAAAATAATACAGATTGGTTAAAAAAAAATCCAGTGATTGGAAAGGAGACACTTAAGGTTTCACTAGTGTATTAGCCCTCATTGCTCTTGACAAAATACCTAAGATGGACTAACTCTAAAGAAAAGAGGTTTTTTGAGCTGAGTTTTGGAGAGTCAAGGGCAAGAGGTGAGCACTGACTCAGCTCTCATGAGGACCTCATGGCAGAGGGTGGGTGGTGTCCAAGACAGATTTGTACCAGCCCAGAAGCCAGGACCTTAGGATGCTGCAGCGTCGCCATAGACTTTTCCCTAATTGACCTGAGGACCTCGCACTAGCGCACTGCTGACTAAACCTCCATCATGCGGGTGCTATGGGGACAAAGAGGACCCAAACCAGAGCAACTGGGACCTCCAGGATCCAACTCTTGCATTTGTAAACGATGCATCCAGGACCCAGCGTTCATCAGAACCGAGGCAGCTCTTCCCACCTTATGTAACTCCACTTCTGTGCTCAGGTTAATGTTACAGCTGGAAACTGACATGTCTAAAATTGGCTACTAGATAAACCCCCGCTAGACAGAATTTCATGCCTGGAGCTGAAGGAAGTGGAGCGTGTATCCTTATAAAATAGAATATTAAAAATTACCAAAATCCATACTAAGACAATCATTTTCATGGGGACTTTGTTGGCATACCCTGGAATACTTCATAAGTGAAATTAGGCCTTAAACGTCTGTGAAATAATGAACCTTTTCATACATTAATTTATGCAAGGATCAGGCTATGTCGCTGTCTCTGGATCTAGTATTCACTTTATATTTCACAGCACTGTGTTTCCACAGCAGCCCTTGACAACTACAGAGGCCTCCTGAGTGTCGAACATAGCCATAGGTGTTGGAATTGACAATTTCATGAAGGAAACAGACAATAAGTAAAAAGTAGACTAAAGCATTTCAGATGATGACTCATGCAATGAAAAATACGAGAAGTGAGTTAACGATTCATAGACTCGGAAGACAAGGTACTATAAATAGGGCAGTCAGGAGAGCCCTCTCTGAGTATAAAACCTTGCCGCAGAGGACAGGGAGACCCATCCTTGCACGGATGCGGGGGAAGAGTGCGCTAAGCTGTTGAAAGGTACAGACGCAGATCCAGCGTAGCATTTTTGAGGAACAGCAAAAGGGCCACTGTGGCTGGAGCCCAAGGTCAAAGTGACGAGAAAGGACTTGAAGTGAGGGAGCTGATTGCCAACTTTGAGTGACACAACTCTGATGTTTCCCAGTAGGAAGGATCCCCAGGAAGGTTACAATATCTCACTGCCTGTCTAGGAAAGGAAGACACACAACTGGAGCTTCAAGATCACTGGACATATAGAACACCCTCCAGTGTTGTCCTAAAACCAAATCAGCAAAATCTTTATTTCTAGAACAGGGGGTAGTAAACCACCAGGCGATACACATTTTAGGATTTTAGCTCTTGAAGTCTCTGTTGAAACCATTAGACCCTGCCCTTACAGCACAAAGACAGCCAAAGATAATTAATTCATAAAGGGATGAAGGTACTGTGCTCAAATAAAACTTTATTTACAAAGAACAGGCACAGTGGGACAAAGAGGATCTATAGCCAACAGTTTGCTGCCACCCTCACCTTGAGAATCCAAAAATAGAACACATCCATGCTGTTCTCTGTACCAAAAATGTTATCATGCTAATGTAGTATCCCTAAGAGTGTTTGACTTGGTTTTTGCTTTACCCACCGAGCCATGCCTCACTCCCTTTTGTTTAATCCCACACCATGTTGCTATGTACTCTGCTTCAGAATTGTCACCTTCCATTACAACTCTATGCTTGTCTGTCTTCTCCCAAATCAACTGTACCTTCTTAATTGGTATAATTACTTACAAATTTGTCTCTGTGTTCTCATTGTCTAGTTCATGGTAGGCACTCAGTATGTGATTTAATTAATTAATTGATCAGAAAGAGGAAAATACTTGTGTTGAGTTCAATTTCATTATCTTGAAGACAAATCATTCCTTCTAATGCAAAGAGTGCAATTTCCAGAATTAAAGTTCATTGAAAATATGCCCCCTTCGATCAGATAGGATAACACTGCAGGTCTGAAGAAAGGACCCAAGAATCAATCCCTTTCACTAGCACCTGGGGATTCTGTGACGAGTCTGAGGCTCAGCACCCTAAAGTATTCTGGGTCCTGCTGAGCTAAAAGCCTAGTGCTCTGACAGGTGTAGAGGAACAGTGGCCTTTAAATAGGGCTGATTTCAGGCTCAGACACATAAAATGACAGAAAACTTCAACTCCAACTGTACTACTGAGCTGAATTTTTAAATAGCATTTATTTTTGCTGAAAACATCCTGGTTGAGTTATAGTCTGTGGAATATGTAATTAATGAAAAATAAAAGGGGACAATATTTGTGAAGAAATGTAAAACCACAAGGATAACCTTAGACTAATTGATTCTGAGACGGGGTCTCAGAAATGCATGCCATATAAAAAAACGCAACTTATTGAACCCAACAGAAGCCAGGATCTTCCAAAGGAAGTCACTACCTTTTTATCCAGAATTAACTAAAGGACCGATTCACTGAAAGAATTAGAATCTACTGCAGAGTATGGCCCTCAAATAGCAAAGTCTTCTGTACTTGAAAACTGCTAAGACCACAATCTTAAATGTTCTCACCACAAAAAGGATAGGTATACCAGATGACAGATGTTAATAAGCCCAATTTAACTGTTTTACAACATACATATTCATCAAAACCATGAACTGTATACTGTAGTGTATATATATATATATATATATATATATATATATCTGGGTGAGTATATATATATGTCATTAAATCCTACAGGTGCACACTTATTTGTGAATTATACCTTACTAAAAGATCAGAACTGTAAATGTCTACAGATTTAGCAAAAAAGTATTTTAAATTTAAAAAGGAATACATCTTTTCCTGAAAAGGGAGAAAAATGGAAATTTCTACGTAGAAAAAAAAAATCTAAATCACATAGCTAGTGGATGACCCCAGTACTTCTTAAACATCAAACATCAAGTTTTTACTAACTCAGAGGAAAATTAGAAGACTAAAGCCCCCAAGAGAAGAACCAATTCCTTCTTACTCACAATAGCACATCTAGCACAGAACAAATGCCAAATCAAACATGAAGTCCCCTCTGTCCCCAGAAGAGTCCAGTCTCATAACCACATCTATAATGCCTTCTTCACTACTTATCTTAAGCCACTTTAGGAACTGTTCTCCTAAGGATAATTGGCCTTAATTAGATCACCAGTGCTCGGGGTTGAAGTCGCTGCGTACCATTAAATGTTACAGATTTAATTATAAAAATAAGAGTGCACGTTCTGCTGCTGACCCCTTGAGCTATCCGCCTGGGAATCTCTGAAGTCTTTTTCCCTGGGATGTGATGAGAGAAGCCCTCCCTGACCCCCTCTACAGGATGACATCACAGATGAATTCTTGCCTAAGACTAAACACAAAAAAGATGTCTAGAAAGAAAAATTCCCTGTGTCATGGGAAATACAAACCAATGGTTGTCCAGTCACAAACAACTAGTTTATAGAAAATTGTGCGGTTATGGGTAGATTTAAAAGGAACAAGAAGATATAATTATCCTATTAGATCCTATCTTATTTCAAACATGATTTAAAGCCAGGAACTGACATTTGGTGAGTGCTCCTACGTCATTCACTGGGCCTTGGGACATTCCACGTTCTTTCACTTTCCCTGACAACTTTTACGTTTTATGAAAATGATGATGTCACAGTTCCTGAAATCACCTTAAATATTACACAGCAGCAGTGTTGGGCCTGAAATTCCTATCTGTTAGACTTGGTCTCTTACCCCAAAGTGCACTGCTAATTAAGAAACTCCGCATATGAAATACGGGTAAATCTATTTCTGCTGATCTGAAGCTCATTTAGACATCAGTAACACAAAACAGGTTAGGTCCAGGGAAGAAAGCCTACTGCAGTCAGCGTACAGTCCCTTGAATCACCTTAAATTTTTTTTCTTGTACACAAATGCTTTCAGAGACGACGAATAAGCCACATATCAAAAAGTTTACAGTCTAAATTTTTCTTCATTTTAATGCCATACAGCATAATTCAACTTGAACATACATTTTCCCCCAAAGAGTTGTCTCTAGATTACTTCAAGCTATTCCATGTATTCAAAACAAAGTACCACAGACTAGGATGGTAACTTCAAAAGCTCAGAAAATGATTCAAACAGTATGAGCAGAATAAGTAATCAGCATTCTAATATGACTAATGAAAGGATGATACTTATTAAAAAGTAAAATTTCTTGCTTATTTCAATTATTTTAGAAAATAAACCTTAATAATATTACTGCATTTCAAAACTAATAAACTCAGATATTGAAAATATAGTCTCTCTTCATCTTAAGAGTGACAGCACAACTATAAAGATAATCACAGTGAGAGACAGATTATTCAACATACTGGCACTAGCCTAGGTTTTGTCTTTAAAATACTTACTTCTAAGTACTACATGTCTGTTTTACAAAAGCAAGTGTCTGCCACTCATAAGAACCAAAGATACATTTATACCCTAACATTTGCAATTTTTAATTTTGCTAAAATCGTGGCAATAAAAACGGAGAAAACAAAAACCTGAGATATATCTAGGGATGCGGTCTGGCCCCAAAATCAACCATCTTTGTCTGATTCCTAAGAAAGTCACCCATAATTGATACTAGTTGTTTTTTCTTCTCACCGCATGCACAGGGAGCCTCAAAGTTATTCTCAATAAAGCAATTCCAGCTCGCGCTGTTGACACAATTGGCACTGAAGCAGCAGCTCCTTTTGCGCCCCTAGGAGACGGCACGTGGCCGCTATTTACAGTGGAGGAGAAATGGACGTCCTGAGGCGATTCCGTTGAACAGTTCACAACCCCTCTAATAACTACATGTGAACCAGTTCAGAGATACACTGTGCCCTAAGAGAGAGGTGAAAGCAGAGAAGAGCAGAAGTGCTTATTAAACGGTCAGTATGTTTAGTTATTAGAAAAACTTTTAGAGCTAGAGTTTACTGTTCCGCAATTCAGAGCAGAGAAAAATAAGACACAAAGAAGCTGCATAACATGTTAGATCACATTCAGTCTGAGCAACCCCTTTGAAGGTAACGATATACAATGTTACAACCCCCTTGAAGGTAACAGTATACAATGTTACAACCACTGTCAAATGCCAATCATCCCATTTTGTAAACCTATAATGTTGCAGTATCGGATTTATTGTTGTTGTTTGTTGGTCCCTTTTGCTTTTTGTTTCCCCTTTTTGTGACCATTGTTTTTTTTAATTGGTGTTATTCTGAACTATTTTGTTTGATTATGTTAGGCCTGATGATATGGGCAGTTATTTTAAAGACAACAAGAGGTATTCTAAGGAGAAAGGGGGAAAGAAGGAAGGGAAAAGGAAAAAGACATAAATTTATAAATAGGTATGCATAAGATAGTTAAAATGACTATATTACTAAATGCATTAGCTATTGAAAAAGAACAGTTAACACTCATATGATTAGATCAATTTTACATGTCTATATCTGTTAATCTGAACAACCCCTTTGAAGGTAATGATATGCAATATTACAACTACTGTCAAATTCCAATCATCTCATTTTGTAAACCTATAATGCTATCGTATTGGATTTATTGTTGTTGTTTGTCTCTTTTGCTTTTTGTTTCTCTTTTCTGTGTCCATTTTCTCTTAAATAAAAAAAAAAAAACATTAGATCGCAGAGCTAGTGACCTCAGTAAACTTACATAGCAACCTTTCTCAACTAGTCTGATTGTAAGCTGCAAATGTGAAAGTTATTAACAAATGTATACTAGTTTCATACCTATTCATCTTAGTGGATCTTTACTTTTCATTTTTTTCTCTTAATTTACGTTATCTACACCTACAGTAATAGAAGGCAGACATAGTGATGATTCTGTCCTAGCCTTCTCAAATTTTATGCCTCTAATTTCTGTATTTTGTCTGGTCTGATCCATCATTCTGAACAGTGGAGAAACAGTGCTGCTCATGGAAACCCTTCCCTTGTCAGTGTCTACAGGGAATCATTACCGCTTCTCCCACCAGCGCACATGCCAGAGTTGAGGTTCAGCCAGACACAATTTTTTTAATCATGTTAATAGTTTTTTAACATTTTATGTCCATAATGTGCACTCACTTTTTCGACAGCTGTATTCAGATATAATTCACCTACCATTAACAATGCACCCATTTAATGTACACAATTCAGTGATTTTCAGTATAGTCAGAGTTGTACAACTATCATCACAACCTAATTTTAGAATGTTTACCACCCCCAGACAACATGTGGTCTTCTGTGACTGGATGACATTTAATTTTTGAATGGCTTTCTCAAAACATTTAGAAATAATCACAAGATTTGCCTTGGTTCCATTACAATGATGACTGATATATTTTCTCATATAGAACCACCCTTAGAATTCTTGAAATAAACTCCTACTATTAGATTATCTTTGCTAACCATTTCACATTTAAAGAAAGGGTTTACAAACTTCTCTTCTTCATTTGGGCTCTGGAGCAATTTAAATGGCATTGGATTTATTCCCTATGAAACTATCTGGAAAAAATTAGATAATTAGCTCTTCACCAACTTTATTTCCTCCATGTTAATTAACCTTTCACATTTTTCTTCCTCTTCTGGAAGGTAATAGACTTATCCTCCTGGAAAAGTATCCACTTCAAAAACTTTCACATGTATTTACATGGAGTTTATAAAATGGGATTATTTCCTTTCATATTTCTATTTAGTGTATTTGTGCTTCCTCCCCCTTTTTGTTGCCTAACATTTAACTCTTATATTACTTACTTTTAAGATTCATCTGTTGCATATGCAAATAGCTTCTCCATTTTTAAATTTCTAATTTATTGATTTCTATTTTTACCTTTATTCCTTTTTTCCTCTTGGTGCTTTTCAGTCTCCTTTAGTTACATGTTTAATTCACTTATGATCATGCATTCTTATTCATTAATGTAAGTACGTAAAGCTATAATTTATCCTGACTCTTGTTTCACTGTAAACCCTATTTGTTGTTATGCTGTTTTCATTAGCAATATGCTCTATTTCATGCTTACAAAGGGCTTAAGAGAATACTTCTAAGTATCTCTGTAGCAGGACTTTCTGATTTTCTAAGTTCTAATTTATTACATTTATGATGAATTTGTTGGTATTATTTTATTGTTATACAATCAGTCCTTGTAACTATAATACTGTTAATTGAAAAAGCACATTCCTCTGTTTAAGGTACAAAATTAAACACATATCACTTAAATCTGCCTCAGAAATCTACTTTGTATTTTTATTTTTCATATGCCAGTTGATTTTTTGTCCCATCAATTTGTTATGAACTGAGAAAGGTGAGTTATTGTAAGCTGTCTTTGCTGTGTTTAACCTCTTGCCCTAAGTCCTATGTAAATCCAGTCCTATAATTCCTTCTGCCATAATTTTCCTCTTACCACTTGGAAAACTAAAGTTCATCTTCTCAAAATTTCTTCCATGAAGATTCATGAAACCAATACACCCTCAGTTCCTGTGTATCCAATATATTTATCTTGAATGACAGTTGGGTTGAATATAACACTTTCAAGTCTATTTCCTCAAGGAGAATCAGAATTGTTCTGCACAGATCAAATGCTGCCAGGCATCAATCTGATGACAGCTTATTTTTTTCTCCATTTTTAAGTGGCCGGATTTTATTGTGTGGGATCCCAAATGATTATTTTCTTATCTTGCCTCATAACATTATGAAGAGATACCCACCTCCTTCATTGGCATAGACTAAACTGTCTTTTTTAGCCTCATTGAACAGACTCAATATATAATGGCTTAAATCAATAGAAACTTCTTGTAATCTAAGTGACTATTTTGAAGATAACAATACACAATATAGTAACCATTGTTAATCTCCTATTATGTTGTTTTGAAATTCTGTATCATCGTTTTTATCCTTTTTCCTTTTTAGAATAAAAAAAGATGAATAGAATCTGATTTCTTGCTCAAGGAATTGGTAAGTCTAGTTAGGATCCAGGGGTCTCCTAAGTCACACAGTCATGCAGTTCTGTGTTGGCCGATCACAGTGACCATCAGGGAGGAGAATGACCATCAGGAAGTTCGTGGTACCCTCTGAAAGAGGCACAATCACTTCTGCTCACATCCTACTGACCAGAATGTAGTTGCATGGCCCAGAAGAAGCTGGAAAGTGTGTTTGAGTGTCCAAGAAGCAAAGGTATTTCTGGACATTGGTGTACTGTCTGCTACTCTCTGCCTCCTAACCACATGTCAAAAATGTCCTTCCAAAGGAAGAAAACCCCATATAATTCAGAAATTGCATCTTATTCAAATTTACAATTTCTGTGCAATTTCTATCCTTTATACCAGGCCCAGTGATGGTCTTCGAGGACAGACAATCTAGTAGATTAAAAATAATGTTATTAACCAGACCCCATGCACACAAGTATATATCCAATAAACAATATTAGAGTACAGACAAGATAGTCACATTAAAATCCTTATTCAGTAAAGGAAAAGAAATACACTATAGTCATAGCAAAGATGGAATCCAGCTGGGGAAGACTTACAACTTCTTAACAAACTAGGAGGTTTCTCAATTACATTTTTGATCTACTGTCAAAGAGGAATTTGCTATTTTCTGTATCCTCCTTCTTCTCTCTCTGGTAGATTCTTTCGTGCCCCTTCTCTGGGGCCATGTCCAAAGTGAAGAACGTGAGGAAACATGACCTTGAAAGCCATAGAGTAGGATGACCCAGCCAGTAATACCTTCCTGATACACTTCTCCAAGTTCCTCATCACTTTCTGTGAGCTAAAATGGCAACTATGCAGACCAGAGTGGAGGGTCAACACAGCGAGGTGTTCATTTGAGCATAAACATTGGTCACACTGGATATGACAATAAGTTGAGGCTTTTGAATGACTGCAGGGAAAGATCTCCTTCATAATCCTGCAACATTCTAGACTATTACAGTAGTAAAAAATAAACTCTTCTGTTATAGTGATGTAGTCTACATTAACGAACATGAAAAAAAGAGACAGGAAAGGGATAATGCCATAACTCAAACTTAAAATACATGGTATAGGGCCAAGGATTTAGCTCAGTGGCTTAAAGTGCTTCCGTTGTACGCATGAGGTTGTGAGTTCGATCCCCAGTACCAAATAAAAAAATAAATAAAATACATGATATTTGCTTAGCATTTGGAGATTGGGTGACAAGAAAACAGACATCACAGGTTGGGAAGCTGGAGATGTGTGTTATACAGTGGCAGTCATTAAGTATGCTTACTGCCATTGAACAGGACTGTCACATGTCCTCCTTGAAGAGGGCAGTGTGATCTAGCTTCAGGCCCAGAAGTATGCAGAGCAGATTTGGTAAACAGCATGACCTACCATAATCCTTGCTATGCTTTTTCAGAGATTTGCTGTGCCCTTTCAAGCCTTCTGTAATTCCCAAGGCAACATGTGACACCATTTTCCAGTTGGATTGTTTTCCTGCTCCTTTGTTCTGCCATACCATCACCTAGGTTATTTTTTGAGCTCCCATTTTTTAAATGAAGTAAAATTTAATGGGATCTGCTAATTTAAAGAGTTCTTTAGAGGAAAGGGCCAGAACTATGGGTGCTAGTATACCTTGTACTATACTTCCTATAATTAGGCCTTTACCATGATTCTTTCTTACCCTCTCCTCTGCTGTTCTTTAAAAGCCAAAAACCACATAAGCCACCACCTCTGATCCATGAATACTGGTACCCAATGCTGTGAACATGAGATTTCATTTTGCAATTTAGGTTGACCACATCCTACTGAAAACACTTTGTATGTACTTTCTTAGACCATAGCTATAGGTATACTTTCACCAATTTCTCCTGCAAATATGTTTTATTTCCAGTATTTCAGGCTTTCTTTTAACCTACTTTACAATTCAAAATTTTAGCTAAATTCTAGTTTTCTAGAAGGTAGGCTTCTTCCTCCCTCCATCTCATGGTAGCTTTCACAAGCTTTTCAGAAGGTTAGGAGGAGAATGTTGACTTCCCCTCTCCATGGTTAAAGAGGCATTCTAATTAAAAGTTTCTACTGTCAAATGTCATTCTCCTGTGAGTTTTAACAGTTAGACATGAGTCATGCAAATAATATTTCTGAATACTGAATTATTTGAAATGTTTCTTAAAACAATCTGCAGAATATTGTTAATTAGAGTTCTACTGCAGAACTATTTTATGAAAATGTTTTCCAACTGCCTAACTTGCCACTAATCATTATTCCCAAGATATGCGTATTTCTATAGCAACTCTGCTTAACATGGGGCACAAAATCCCTAATCCCTAAATATCCTTGACAGCAGATCCTTCCTTTCCTTGTGTATACATATGTACATATACAATATACATAATCACAACCTATTTTAGACTTCTCATTTTAAAAAACCTCTTGGATCTTCTGAACTGCGCTTTTTGGTTATTTATTTGAAGAAAGCACTGGGAGTGAGTCTTGAGAAAACGGCCACTTTTGTTCTTTTAAAAGTTAATTCTTGAGCAAAGATGGTGGAGTGAAGGCTGCAGTAGCCAAGTGGCCTCAGGGCCCAGGACAGCCCAACCCCCGAAACCAAAAGTGCTTTCTCTGGGCCATGGAAGCATCCTCATCACACTGGAAGAAGATTGTCCAACCTTTAGGTGCCCTGAACAATTCTGAACAGAGTGAAGGACTTCTGTGTTGTGTTCTAGAGCAGTAGCTCTTCTAACTACCCTCTTTCACCATCCTGAAATTCGAAGGCTGTATCTTTCTACACATCAGCTCCATGCTTTGGAATGAAAGAGGCTGCTTCTCCAGGAAAACAAAGACAACTGATGTGGGCCTTCTGCCTGCCGTGGTTTGCTCGATTATAAAGAAATTATTTGCAAGCTGAAGGCATGTATGTTTACTTTTAAACCAGGCACTTAGGTCGTGATATTCACTAATTCTTTCACTTTTGTTCCACATAAGGGTATATAAACAGCAAGTATGGACAATTTCCAGATTTTAAGATAGCTCTTAAAAATGTCTTCTGGTTTGGGTTACTAAATGAGAAACACAGTGGAGACTGCAGGAGTAACTTCCAAATAGTCATTCTGATTTGAAATGAAAGCAATGTTAAAACATTACCTGTATCTCAAAACCCTGGTTCATCCTGACATAGGTTTATTGGAGAAGAACAAAGGTCCACTTTTGCAATTAAACCTTTGATATTATAAATAACCATAAAGATATTAAAGTTGATTTCATATGTGAATAAACCATCAGTTTCTGTACTGATTTTTACATATGGACACTTGCATTTCTTGGACAAAATAAATTTTTTTCTCTCCTAGAGAAAATGTTGACTTCTCTTTTAGAAGTTTTTGAAAATTTGATATTTTTAAGAAGTTTTCTTTCATTAATCTAAGGAAGGACCAGCTTGCACAGTGACTAATCCTGTGAATACGTATTTTGACTTAGCTAAAAGAATGACAGAAGACAACATCACAGCTTGAGTCCAGGAATGGAACTCTAGTCACTTCTCTAAGATGAGTAGCTCCTGTATTACCGATTTCTTCATCGCTTGCTGGAGTCATATATAGCACATGAGACTTTGTTTCCCTTATGGCAAAGGGTGGAAGCAAAGTGTTATAAGTGGCCCACCTTCAAAGATGTTGTATAACCTGCTCTCAACTCTGGACATGGACGTGTGGAGATAAAATGAGAAAAGTTTCCTTATCCCTTGCTCCTAAGGAAAAGCAGCAAAATCTCTCACATAAAAAAAAATCTAATAGGATAAGCGTATGATATTTGTCCTTTTAAGGATAGCTCCATTGCCATTCATTTTCCTATAAATGACATTTTTCATTCTTTATGCCTGAATAATATTCCATTGTGTTTATATATTACATTTCATCGGTTGACAGCCACTTGTGTTATTTCCATAGCTTAATTATTGTGAATCGTGCTACAATAAATATGAATATGCAGTATCCCTAGTGTACTGACTTCAATTCTTCCAGGAATAATTCCTGATAATTAATAGTTATCAGGTATACAATATCAAATGATAACTCTAATTTTAGTTTTTTTGAGGAAACTCCATGAAGATTTCTATAGTGTTTGTGTCTATTTATATTCTTAACATATAATGAGTTTTTCCCCATCCATCCTCACAAGCATTTTTTTAATACTTTATGATAGCTATTCTTGCTGGCATTAGACAGAATCTCACAGTAGTTTTCATTTGCATTTCCTGAATGGTTAAAGATGCTGGACTTCTTTTCACATAATTATTAGCCATATGTACTTTTTAAGAAGTGTATATTTGCTCATTGTCTTAGTTACTGTACTTCCTTGTGGTTGAGACAAAATGCTTGACATTCACAGGTTAAAAGAGGAAAAGTTCATTTTAGCTCACAGTTTGTAAAAGCTTCAGTCCATAGTAGACTGGCTCCAAGGCAGGGTAGCATGGCAGAGGAGAAACAGTCCCTAGAAGGGTAGGCAGAAAGCAGCAAATCTGCCTTCCCTTTTTCCCTTTATGTTCCACCCAGGCTGCCAAAACACTGGTTGGCACCACCCACACCCAGGGTAAGCCCTCCATTCTTAGTAAATCCGTTGAGACACACCCAGAACCATGCCAATCCGACCAGTGGACTAACCCAATTCTCCACCCATAATCCAGGATCACACACCCAAGATCCAGCCACCTCCCAAAAGCCCCACCTATGATTGCATGAGGTTTTGGGGACATGCAGATCTAAGTAATAGTACCCAATTATTGATTGCACTGTTTTTTTGTTAGTGATGGTAATGTGTTAATTTTAAGTGCTTTATGCACTCTAGGTATAAATCCTCTGTCAGAGTAGGTACCAACGATTTTCTCATACTCTGTAGCCTGTGTCTTTGCTCTGTTGACTGTTTCTTTTCTGGGAAGAAGTTTTTTAATTTTATGTAACCCTGGTGTCAATCCTTGCTACTGTCCTGGAGTCTGTGGCGGTTAGGGTGGAGTATCAACTTGATTGGCTTTGGTACCCCGCCGAGAGGGTTGGTAGAACATTCTTCCAGGTTACATTTGGGTAGTTCATGAAAGAGTGACTAAAGGAACTATGGTCCCTGATGTCATCCTCTTGGCACTGTTTCATTCCCGAGCTTCCAGGCCACCATGAACTTCACATATTTCCACCATGTTTCTGACTTGGAGCATGCTAGCCATCTACGCAATTCTCTGAAACCATGAGCTAAAGTAAAACTCTCCTCCTTTAAATTGTGGGTGCCAGGTATTTGTGTGCCAGCAATGGGAAAGCTGACTAGTACAGAGTCCTATTAAGAAAGTCTTTGCCTGTGTCAAAGACTTTAAATTTTCCTCTATGATAATACTCATTCTTCACCAAATTCTTGTTTGATTCCATAGCCCACTGGAGGGAATAAAAATGTTTCATGATAACATAAAATGCCCACCATCACCATGATCCATGATTTGATTCCTCTGAGCCATTTATCCATTAAATCTCTTAATACATTGTCCTCCAATAATACTTTAAAAATCCATGGCTTCTTTCACATGTCTAAAACACCATCATCTGCCTATTCTTCCTTCTGCTCCCCCTGTCTACCTGACAAATTCCTGTTCCTTGTCCACTCTCTCATGAAATCACCTTTGCTATGATCCCCAAGGAAGATTTAGGATCTGCTTTTCCCAACTCCCATCAGTTTTTATATAGCCAAAAATCATCCACTTGTTATTTTTATTGAACTGTATGCCTGCCTCTAGGTAAGACTGAAGTCAGGGACAGTGTGATCTACTGTATTTTCTCTAGAATTTAGCATGGTCCTCCTGAAACTGAGTAGCCCTCAAAAATATACTCGGTTAAAAGTATAACAGACAGGAAATCATGCATATCGCTAACTATTCTCTTAAGGGATTTATCCATATTATGTTTTATTAATCAATAATTGATGACAAGGATCACTGTGGGATAAGGAGTTCACACATGGAAGAGAACATAGGCACAACGTTAAAGGAAATTATTGGAAATAATTTTGGAGTTACTAGAAATTAAAGTCACTGTAGCTAAAGGTAATGAAATTGGAATTTGACCTTGAAGATTAGGGTTGACTTTAGGTAGGCAAAGAAAAGGCGAAGGATGCCATGGCAGGAAGCAAGCTCAAGTCTTCATTTCTGTATCTGAGGAGAATCTAAAGAATTAGCGAGGAGGTATCCAAGACCCAGGACGGGTGCATGTGACACAGAGAAAGATGGAATTGAAGGAAAACAAAATGTAGCTGTTCTCCCTAGATTACAGATATCAAACCAGGAGCACACGAGACTTCTTTTTAATAAAGCAGAGTTCTTTGAAGTGATTTCCTTTACCAAAAATTATTATTTAAATATGATACAAAAGACAAACTTCCTAGTTGACAGCTCAAATGATCATAACTTATCTTACTATGTCGATATTTATTACTATCATTTGTCCAACTTCCAAAGACTGTAGGTGGTAAATGTACTTTGTTTTCCTCATGGTTTTTCAAAGAGCACAAACTCTGTGCCCATCTGGTGCAACTGTGAGCGGTGAGGTATACCACCCGAGTGAAACATAGGCCCCCATCCTGTATGAGCTCATCTACCATCGCATGTAAATAAGACCTATCTGTGATCCTTCTGCAAAGGCTAGAAACACAGCTCAGGGACTAGGAAAAAACTTTGAAAAGAACCAGTACATCTGCAGCTCTGAAATTCATCTTCTGAATTCCACATTTCCACGGGAAATGTTAACTGACATTCTGCCAGAACTCACAATATGCTCCCTAAGACACACTTCCACTAATTTCAACTCTTTCTCTACAGCAGACAGCCTTTTCAGACTTTGTATATATCTTGAGGGAAACCTACTTACCCATTGAGGATTCTGTGATAGGGGAATTACTGCTCCTTTATAATCCCAGAAATGTATATTAATACATTAACTCAGTGTATTAATATACTGACTCAGTGTAATAATACTCTCCCTTGGTACCCAAGAAACTAATTTCATTAGCTCACTATGTCATCCCTGTCTTCTTGCTAAAGATGGCTTCTGTTCCTTAGGAATTATTTGTGTACTAACCACATGAAAGCATATTCACGGCTTCAGTTCAGCTCTGGGGATGTTCCAAATGGGACGTCATTAGTTACTGTTAAATTCCTATTGCAAGAATTAGAAGCATTTCTCAACAAATGTTCCCTAAAATAGTTTCCCTTCCAAAACAAGAACATTCAGCACCAACACTAACCCAGGGATGACTGTGTTGGAAAATGCTTGAAATCCCACTAAACACACTTAATACCTAAGTGTACTTGATCCTTCACTCCAACAACTGTATACAATATGAATCTTAGTTACTTTTCTCTCATTCCTGAGAGAAAATACCCAACCCCCAAAATTAGAGGGGGAAAGGTTTATTTAGTTCACAGTTTGCAGCAGTTTTAGTCCATAATCAGCTGGCTCCAAGGCAGCATGGTTTGGCAAAGGGGGATCACAGAGAACAATTCATGGCACCCACAAGATAGCAAAAGCAACAAGGGATCTTAACAACGTCTTTCTGCCCCTTTTATCTTATTAAGACTAATTAGGGCGGGTAGCACTCACACCTTTCACCCCAGTGCCCTTGAGCCTAGCATCGCACCAAGGATCAATCCCAGCCTCACACACTCTAGATCCAGCCACCTCTGTAAAAGCCCCACCTATGACAGCGTGAGGCCTTGGCAGGACATCTAGGCACAAACCACAACAACATGATTGATTGGGATTTTGTGAGGTTAAACATAGCCCAACAATATTACTTACATTATTCTCTTTTCATGATATAAAGGGAAACATCATTCCCTTCCCAATAATCACAAATTCTTAAGTTTAAAAAGTCTAAATTTGTGAGGATCTGTTTAAGATTTAAAATAAAAAACCTTATAAACTAGTCTATTTTATAATTGTCCCATAACCTAATGAATGTAATAGAGAATGGAATCATTCTGAAGTATTTTTTTTTAGTAAAAGAAAACAAAGCAAGCTGTATTTCTTTACTTAAAATGATTTTTACTTGGGAGGCCACTGGGAATTTGAGATTTTACAATTCCAGGCATATCAGCACCATCTATCCTATGAAGACCAAAATACAAAAAGAACTCAACTCTAAGGCTGTTAACAAAACCCAGTGAGAATCTTTACAGCATGAATTACATACCTGTTCAGGAGGGGTGGCTAAGCAATGGGAAATACAAAAAATACCTCTCTCGAGAACCCATCACGTTGGGTCAGAGAGGCTTGATCCAGAAGACAACTAGCCTGCCTTCCTGGGGAGTGCACAACTGGCACGGACTCCAGGAAGAGAAAAATGTGCCTCCGGTATGCCTACCAGCGCAAGGGCTAAGAATCAAGGACATCATCTCCACCCACCCCCCGCCCACCCCTGTAAGCAACCTGCTGGTTCGGAGGACCAGCTAACCTGATAGCAACTAAGGTACATAAAGCAACTAAATGCTTGTATTGTTTGGTTGATTTTGCAGGCCTGGGGCGGGAGTCTGAGCATTTCTTGGGAGGATGACAGTATGTAATGTAGCAAATATGGGGGATTCTCTTCTGTCTTGTCTTCGAGGCCCAATACTGTTCTCATTGCTTTGCTTTATTCTGATTAATTTTTTTGGCTTTATTTCATATTCTGTTTTTATTGGTTTTATTCTGTTTTGTTTTTGGTTCAATTCTACTATACCTGATGGAATGGTCAACTATTCTGAAAATAGCAAGATATGCTATAGTAGCTATGGTTTTCATAGTATCTTTCTTTGAAGTTCTGTACCAGTTCTACTGCTTTGTTTTGACTGACTTTGTTCTGTTATGTTTTGTTGGATTTCACTATCTTTAAAATAAAATAAAATAAAATAAAATAAAATAAAATAAAATAAAAAAGATACCTCTAGTTAAACATCAGCCATCAGTGTGAGAGCTGCAAAGATTATCTAGAACAAGATATCTGCACTGTGAGTAAAAGCCTAGAAAGTTTTTCTAATCCCTCAACTGAATGTCACACTTTAAAAGAAAATTAATCTCATATGCCCTAAGAAATTAATTTCTGTGTACTTGTGCTTCTTGGTGTTTTCCCGTTTTCCTCTCCATTTTTTCAAGCCTGAAAGTTAACTTTCAATGGTATATAAATTTTTGATTTATTAGTTTTTCTCCTTTTTTCATGACATAAGGTATGGTACTCTTCATTTATTTATTTCTATCACAAAATAAATCATCTAGAATTCCAACAGAAGTCTATCTACAATTCCTTTTTATATTCCAGTCTCTGACATACTGCTATTACAAAGTAATATGAAACATCTAAACACAGTCAAGTTTCATAGAGGTGAGAAACAACTGAACAACGGTCTTACAGATAACACCTCTATGGTTTCTCTATCTAGGCAAAGCTTATAGTTAGTTTCAGAAACTCCCTACTCCTTCCTTATTTTTCCTCTTTACATCAATTTTTTGTCATCACTGGCTCTGATCCTGGACTGCACAGCCATTCTTTAATAATGGACAATTTAGCCAGACAAGATGGCACCTCCCTGTAACCCCAGGACTCTGGGAGGCTGAGGCAGGAGGATTGCAAGTTTTAGCCCAGCCTA